>JAOBYE010083005.1:4323-20480 GCA_025403585.1 Parazoanthus swiftii
CTCGTTCAAAGGACTAAAGTGACCCACTTCTATGCAGTAACTCACGTTCCATAAATTTCCATGACCCAAATCAAAATGTCTTGACTTTCCTAGCCTGGAAAATTTCATGACTTTCGGGGTTTTTTGTTTTCAACACGCGGAGCAGAAATGTTATCCATAACGCATTCCCACCCACTTTTAGCTTGATTCAAAAATATTCCAATGTAAAAAAACAATTATGTTGGTTTGGAGTCGATCCGGTAGACCCCAGTGCCAATAAAATGTCAAATGGTTTTCCACAAAGACGTTATTTTGCATTACCAATCGGCGAATCAGACGGAAATTTGATGATACTAACAGCGACATTTTGAAATCAAACATTTTAACGTGAATGAGCGGTGATTGGCCGGTATACTTCACTCAGAAAACGCAAACACGACACGAATATGAAAAATGTTTCGAAAGACTGATTCGCACGTCTTTACAAGATTGTTTCTTCAAGGACATTTTTCAAAGACTTCGTCTTTTAATACAAAGAAAATAGTGCCCCCTTCGAAACTAAGCTAATTAGAAAAGATAAAAAGTTATCAAATATGCAAAATCCAGAAATTTCAAATGATTATCGCTTTTGAGCCGAGCAACAATTTGCCTAAAACCTTTCTTGAAAATCCAAGAATGTTCAAAAATTTATTCAAGGCTGTTTTCCTAAAGTTTAAGGACTTTTCCAGGAGAAACCTTGCATTTTGAATTCAAGGACACATACAACTTGCAGCTGACGGGACCAAATACAAACGTCAACTAGCTCTCGTCGATGGTGAAATTGTTAAACTTTCTCTCTATCGTCAGTCGGCTCGTCTGTGGTCTGTTGGTTAACAGTTTAGTTTTCCAAAGAGTCGCCGTTCCCCGCGCACTTGAAGAGCTGGTGAATGACTCCACTGCGGAAGATGGCGTCATAGCTCGCACTCCGCTGGTTTTTACCTGGTTGCGAAAACTGTTTTCTATGGGCGCCGATTGAATACGCTTGATGCGATCTCGCTGTAGGCGGCTGCGATTGGCCTGCGGCAAACTCTGGGTGGTATGCGGTCTGTTTCTCCCTAAGAGACAAATATTACAAAAACGTTTTTTATAAATCGTTTCGAATACAGTCCACCCTGCAAAACCAATCGTGAAATTGTTTTGTAGCCCTTTGTCACACGCATATGCAACTTATAATTTATAGAAATGCAGTACAACACATACAAATTATTTAAACACGGTAAAAACACTCAGTAAAAAATTGTTACCAGAGCCGTAGCAAGGAAAAGGGGCCGGGGGCCCGTGCCTCCCAAGTTTTTCTCTAACAAATATGTCAAATTTAGCAAATTGCCCAAAGTCTGAGAAAAACGGGAAATGTTTTACTAGTTTTAGTCACTGATTTTGTTTCAAATGGCGTTAAAAACCCAGGAATTATACACTTTCGGACAAACTAACTTTCAAATTTCCGGGGGAGCATGCCCCCGGACTCCCCTAAAAGGCACGCACCTTCGTCTTTCGTCGGCGCCCCCCCCCAGTTTTCCAAGGCTTGCTATGGCCCTGTTTACAGTACTATTACACCACACCACACTGCACTACACTACAGTATAGTGCAATACCACGCAGTACAGTACAGTGCAGTACAACATATTATATGGCTGACTAATTTCGCGTGCTGTGATTGGTCAATTTCAGGTCCGTAAGTTCCCGTACGGACCTCTAGTTCTGGAGCGGCCTCACTTGCTTTAAACAATCAACAATGCCATATAATAAACATCTTATTAGCCTCGTTTGCTCGGTCCGTACGGAACACTATGCTACAGTACAACACAGTATAAAGCAGTACAGTACAACAGTTGATTGTATCAACGAAAATGTCACGGGTGAGAAAGGGGTTTGGGGAGGAGGGTGGAGAGGGGGGTACGATGGGAGGGGGTGAAAATCTGAGACATTAGGATAACACTACAGCAGCATGTATTTCTGCAACTCGCATTGGTGTTAAGCTTTTTTCAGTTAACGCTCCTTCAAACAGAGATGTTCTATATATTATTTGGGTAATTTCCTTTTGCGCATTACAGTACACAACTCAACTTTAAATAACGTTAGTTAATTAACAAATAAATGACACATTAAATGCTTTATTAGTACATTAGTGCACTAGTTACAGTGTCTTGACAAGTGCTGTACTACAACAAAGTGAGACGCCAACCCAAATCAGTCTGCGGAAAGACGTGAGAGCCGTACTAACAATAACCTAATTTGTTGTAGTGTTTCAGTGGGCAAAACGCAAGACTTGTTTGGGCATGTTGAAGACGGAGACAAGTCGACAAGTCTCTCTTGTTCTAAATTAATTTATTTACTTCCAAACGCTCGGAATAAAAAATCTATCAAAGACAAAGTATCTGCAACCAGGCCCGTAGGCAGGAATTTTGTTACGGGGGTGGACTCTTAAAAGCCAAATTTATGGCACAAACACACTTATGGCCTTTTTTTAAAGTCGTTTCGAATTGCGGTATCACTGACTGTTACGATTAACCTATTTGGGCCTTTTCATCATCTTACTAAACCTCCAAATGCGGACCTTTTTGGGTCCGTGGGGGAGGGGGGGGGGTGCGTACGCACCCCGCGCACCCCCTTGCCTACGGGCCTGACAACATAACGTTACTTTCCAATAATCCGGCGAACGGGACCAAAGGAAGTAGTAAGAGCCAGTTCGGCGCTTTTCATTTTCTTCACCGAGAGGTAAGGACAGACGGCTGAACTTTTATATCAAGTTATTGAACTTGCTGACTTTTACTCTGAAATCTACAACGAAACTCTCTGATCAGTTCAGTTCTCACGTCTCTCCGTTGACTGTAAGCAGCAATTAACTTACACACAAAGAGAAAACGTTGTTAGGGTTAAAGTGTTAGCGTACGTACAGGTTACTTTCTTAGAGTCTTAGGCTCTTTGCCGTTAGTTAGCGAGCGTTGGGCCGAGGAGACATTTCCTGAAACACAACAATTCGAGATCACAAGCAAATCATAGCATAAGCAACTGGGTAGCTGTTTCAGGAGTGTATATATGTATGTTTGCGTGTAATACCGAGGGGGGAAGTCCAATCTAACACACCTTGGAACTTTGGAGCACGAACTGGGCCATCTTTTCTACTTTTTCATAATCCACAGCAATTTTTCTTTTTTTAGTTTTGAGAGAAATGTCAAATGGAATTTATCCGAAAACGTTATTAGACAACTAGTGAGAAAGACTGCACAGTTTTTACAACAGCAAACCGCAGGTGAAATGATTAAAAAGAAAGCGAATAATGAAGGCCTACAAAAGAGAAGCTGTCCCTCGTGAACTAGTACTCGAATTAACCTTCTCTTATTTTTGAGAGTGCAAAATCATAGTACGTTCTCTGCTATCTCGACCTCTATAGTGAACAAAATCTTGTTTCTTGCGGCCACTGTTAAACGGTAATTACTTCGTTCAACATAACGAAGCAGAAACATTTTCAACGCCTTTATGTTCTCATTATCGCAACGATAACAAGATTTTAGCTGTTGCATTGTATTGTTATGTTTAAACTAAACCCTTGTAAATGATGGCATCCAAAAAGAAGTGAATAATTAGTCGAGCCAGCGAATAACTTACGTTCGGTGTGCGGTAGTTTGTGCTGAACCGGTGGACCTCCGTGAATTTCAAGACTGTGGGGAAAAACAAAAGGTGAACAAACGTCACTATCAAAACCAACTGTTGTCATTTTGTAGTTTCATCAGTACATATTTAAGAAAACAGAGAAACACAGAAACTACTCCGTCTACACGTGATACGAATGACAAGTCGGAACAACAACTGAGCATGCGTGAGTAGCAGCAAGAAACAATCGCTGACAATTTCAATGATGGCGCCTCAAAAACCAAGGCAACCTGTTATTGGTGTTTTGACCGTCAATTTAACTCATCGTTAAAAAGGGGACTGCGGGAAAGAATCCTTGCAAATGATCATGAAATTGTTGGATAAGTAACATAAGAAAGTTAAACTTCTTCAACGATTTAGCCAAGAAAAAGCCTACGCCAGGGTAGAGAATACTAAGGTCCATTAACACGGTACAACTTTGCATAAAACCTTCTTACGCCACTCTTAGAACACGAATCTTCTCGTGTAAATGAATTCTACAACTTGCCTGTGACCCTTGTGTCAAAATGAAAGAAAGGTGTAGTGTTCTGAATCATGCTTAAAACCGAGCGATAGTTCGTGGGAAAACCGATCCATATTTGATGTCTGCCGATTCGTTTGTTGCCCTCTTCGGTCTCCTATAGATATGGCAAACCGGGAGAATTGTACACGTTTTAATTGTCCTGAGCCAAAAAGTGCGCGCGTGTAAATAACCGCTGAAACACGGTCTAAGTGCGTTGCATGTGTGAGTTGTAGGCAAAAGTTGCAATGTGTACGTTGGACTTTACGATACCTAGAAGACGGTAAGCCAACTCGTTTGTTTTCTTGCCAGTCGTCCACAAACTCCATGGCCATCTTGCCATTACCAAGGTTGGCGGCCAAAATATCATACAGGCCCGGCGTGTTGCGACAGGCTACCAGCATGAGTCGCGCTGCTGTGCGGTTGAACGACAAGTAACCAAGGGCAACGGCAGCGCTGCCTCGCACCTCCTCGTTCACGGAGTACAGATTCTTTAACAGCGCATCCACAGCCCCTGTGAGGTAAAGGGGCATCAGACAGGCAATTAATCATCAGGTTAGTGCCGGAAATTTCAGGGCTTCTTACAAGCTCACCACGTTTACTTCCAATGACTCCAACCAACCACAGTCCAATTAGTCAGAGTTTTTTTTCTTTCCGAAAGGCTCCGTATGGGCCCATTTTCTTTCTAGGGCTTTCGCTCAGAAAGTATTACTTGGGATATTTGTAGAGCACTTATCTTATCACAATTATATAATCGACCACACAATAGTCTAACTTGTCCTTGACAAGATTTTTTGTAGGTTTAATATTAATCTACTCACCATAGAAATATTTTTCATAATTAGTTAACGTTGACCGTAACCTGAAAACTGTTCGAGTGTCTACAAGAAATTCATTTTTTCAGTATTTCTTGTCAAACCAAATTTCTTGTGTGTGCGAAGTTTGCGCATTTGGTAAGATCTCCGACTGCCGACCAGGAGGTCCCGGGTCCAATTACCGGCCTGGTCGAGGGTTGAACTTTGGGTGACCTTCTTTGGCCACACTGTCCGAGGACAGGGACGTTAAGCCGTTGGTTTAGTCTCTTATACTTAAAACACGCACGCACTCCTCGAAAAGAGTAGGGTAGTCCCGGTGTTGTGGTCTGTTAACTGAGGGCGCAACTTAATGTCTCAGACAGAAAGTCATTGTGAACCGCTGACAGCAGTCTGGCTAAGACCCTCAATCACTGAAACAAACACTTGCTGTAAAAAGGTTGCTGAAAAGCCCCGCGGAAAGCACCTGAAAAGTACGTATGTGTGTACATCAAACGCAAACACGGACCTCAATTACCAAACATAAATATTCTTTACCTGACGTGATAAGTGCAGCTGGGATCCCAGCTCGTGTGTGACTAAGGCTGGCCGTGAGGCTGGCGCTTAGGATCTGAGTCGGGTGATCATCACTCCTCAACAACGTGACCAGCAGCTCCACTCCACGTGCTGACAACGTGACTTGGTCCGAGTTAACAATTACACGTGCCAAGATAACGATATGAAAAGCTGCGTGAGCCTGGTGCAGAAGGTTGGGCGACTGGATGAACTCGTCAAAGGATTCCAACCTGACACCTCCGGAGGTCTTGATGACATATTGCTGCAGTGAAAGAACGAAAGATTGAATTCATAAAGAGTGCAAAATAGCTAGAACGTATTAGTAAGTTACAAGACTCAGTTATCTCTGTTAAAATATTATGTTGGTACGTAAAACAAATACACAAACTGCCACAAATCCCAAATATTACTTCTGACGAAGTAATAACGAAACTGAAATCGTTCTAAACGTTAACTTAAGTTCTTGCGATTTGCAGCTACTACACCATTGTTTTTTCACCAAGCAGTTTGGGTGTATTACAAAAGTTACGCAAGTTGCAAAATCCATAACATCCTGTTCTGTTATATGCCTAACTTCAGATACAACTTTTACTTATGAATATGTACCTGGGAAGTATTGTTGTACGCAAAGGTAGCGAGAGCCATTCCGGCCTTGAGGCGAACTTCTTGTTCGCTGTCCTTTAACAGATGAAGTATTTCACTGACGCGGAACTTGGTCTGATCAGTCAGCAGTTGCTGCGCATGCGCATTGTTTAAGGTAATCTTTCCCAGAGTAATGGCAACTTCCACCTATAAAATTTATGTTCAGAACATGGCTTAGTTATTACACAACAGCTCTTGATAGAAAACGGAATGATTAACCCGAATAAGCGAGATATGAAAAGTTTATCAATACCAGTTCGGTTTTATAAACATTAAATCAATAAATGAAGAACAAGCGAGATATGAAATGCTTTATTAGTATCAGTTTGGTTTAAAAGCTTTAAACAATGAACGACCGACCTGAATAAGCGAAATACGAGATGTTCTTAGCAGATGAACCAGAGTAACCAACGCTTCGGCATTAGCGATCTCCAACTGGGTGGCGTGATTTGATTGGTGGGCGACACCCACACACAACATTCCAAGAACCCGGATCACAATCAGTAGGACCTGCAATGGGTTCAAATGTCAGAAAGCCAAGCCTAGATCATTGAAATATTAAAATGAACTTTTTAAGTTGTATGAACTAACACGTTTCAGGAAACAAATAAAAAATTTTGAACAACTAAAAAGTTATTCGTGTCAGTCCGAGGTGTGTTCTTAGCTTGTTCTCAAATTTCGGCCATTTTCAGCCTTGGCGTCCTTATATAAATAGACTAAAGAGCATATACTACGATGTCATTAAGTCAATTATATATTAGTGGATAGTGCAGGTAAATAACATCTACAGAAAAATATTATATTGTTAGTTTTGTACTACTATTATACAAGTTCAGAAAGCGTTTAAGAACCATCCAAAAAAAATGAGCTTAAATAATCTTCGTAAGGCAGCCCAAACGTTTTACCTGAGAATCGTTAGTCTTGTAAAAGAGGGATTGTAACTGGAAAGTTTGTAGCCTGAATACACAATTCATTCGAAACAGTTCACTGAAGAAGGAAAATTTGCAGCCTACGAGTAGGTTAGGTTCCAAGATCACATAGTTCGGGTCAGTTCTACTGACTTGCTTCTTGGAAATTAAAGGCGCTCTTTCAAGGCGCTCTTTCAAGGCGCCCTTTTAAGGTGCTCTTTTACGCCCGAATTGAGGTATAAAGCCTCTTTATGTAGTAAATGTTTAAGGACAACATCTTAGTCAACCAAGAAGATCTTTGATTCTGCCAAGATTCGATTTTACTTATACTTTGTGTTCGGTATGGCGAACATAAATCAACATGATACATAACAGGGCAGGCAACTACGTGTATAATCCACTTAATCCTTGCCCAAAACAGTCCATCCGTGTAAATTGCCTCTTGAAAAACGTAGAATGGTATCCGTTCTTAGATATTTACCTTGAAAGTTAGTTTCTTGTCAACAACAACTTTGAGCACTGACAAAGCCGCGGAACAGCAGTTTAAACTGAACATTTAAGATGTGTAAAATTATTGATATACAAAAAATATATTGTACTCAGTATATACCGCCAAAGAAAGGCTGAGAAACAATTAATAATTAAAAGTCTGACCTTCTGGGATGTCTTCCTAGACCGTAGCAGCCTGACCAGAGGTCTAATACCATCTCCACGTACAATCTTGTTCTGATTCTCAATGTTCTCGGTGACAAGTGAAATCATAGCCATGCCAGCAATGTACTGTAGCCTCTCTGACGTCATCAACATCTCAACCAATGTGCTGATACCAATCATTGTTGCAATACGTTGCTGCTGCCGACGAACTGACCCAGCAAGCGCCCACAGTGCCCCAGCACCTGCACAGTGGTTAATAAACATCAAATTAGTTACTTAATGTTTCCGGGTGGGGTGTCATGTCAGGCGAACAGCTACACATGCGTATGTTGATGCTCGGAAATCTTCTGAAAAGGTTCACAAGGTATCCATAAATGTCAGAAAACCTACAACGGAAGTCTTCTGGAAATCTTTGAAAAATCAAGAAAAATTGTTCGGTAAGTATTTTAGAGAATTTTGAAAACTTTTCGGAAAATACTCGGAAATGATAGGGAAATTTGAAAAAGTTGGTATTAAGAATTAATGAAAAATACCACTTGTATTTGATGAAAGTGGCAAAACAAAGGGTATACTAATTTACAAAAATGTGTATTTGTGACCAAATAGTGCTAAATATAAATGGAAATGTCTCGAGAAATGAAAATGAAAATAAAAACAGTCATTCAGTTAAGTACTGTCTATAAAAAATGATTCAAAATGTGAGTTTATTGAATCTAACTGCCTTAGACTTTAAGATAAGAAATTCCATCACAATCATCATCATCATCACCACGATCATTATCATCTGACATTCATCACCATCATCTGACATCACTGCCATCATAATCATTGCCATTACCTGACATCACTGACATCATATTCATCACTATCATCATAACCTTAATTATCATCATCACTGCCATTACCATCATCATCACCATCACTGAGGAAAATCACTTTGGCTGCCAAGCTGCAGCTTCACTCCTCTGCAACGACATTAAATATTTATAGAAATCATTAAGAAATGAAGGACAGCACTAACTTTGTTCTTTTACTTCTGTTTCCCATTTCTTGAGCAGCCTAATCAGTGGTTTGGGTGCATCAGCCTCGTCAATCACCACTTGGGCTTTGGGGTTGTTCTCCGCTAGTGCCTCCAAAGCACTTGCCGCCTTCACTTGGCAAGTCGTAGTTTTGCTCCTGGCGAGTGCCACCAATGGAGCAACACCCCCCTTTTCAACCACAAGGTCTTGGTTGTCATGGTGATGTTTTGCCAGTGCACAGATTGCAGCAGCAGTGTTGGACTGAAGTTTCTTTGATTTGGCCCCTGTACATGGTTGGTAACATTAGTAAAAAAAACTGAAAAATCATATGCAATAATACTGATTTCAACAGGCATAAAAAGTATTGCTAAAGATAAGTTGTATATTTCACTGAAATCAAAGACTCTAGGTTTGGGGGGGGGGGTTGGAGGTGCTACTCAATTGTCCTTAAGGATAGCATAAATTATACAGCCATATACCCATATAGAGTCATTTATGTGAGTACCCCCTGGCCATAGGCATGACTCTTAGTATGTCTAAGTAACTATGTAATAATGGATAAAGGACAAGTTGCTAGCACACTTACCCAACAAAGGAATTAAGATTTCAACAGCTCCACTTTGAGCAACTGCAGTCTGGTTTGAACAGTTTCCCTCACACAACACTCTCAGAGCATTTACGGCATTTACCAGGACATGTTCAGTTTGGGATTCTAATAGCTGGACCAAATACTGAATACCACCTGAGAATAAAATTACAAATAGCAGTTTAATTTATTTTTTATTTATTTTTAATTTTTTAGCTTTTTTACATACCATATACAAACTAAACACTTAAGGTTATTCCAGCCAAAGCTATGCTGACATGACAGCAAGCAAGACTTTCCTCCTGAAGAGCTGGCGATAAAAACTAGTTTAAACACAAATAACATCAGACTGTCTGTGTCTAATAAGCATCTTCTTTAGTTTTGTTTGAAAATTGATTGTAGCAGTCTGTGAACTTCAGTGTTCTCCAAAGAATAGGCTAATGGCCATGCATTAAACATGCAGCTACTAATGTTATACTTTACATCAAGTTTTAATGTAGAAGTATTGACTATACCTTCAGTAGAGACTGATTCCTGGTTATCCTCCAAACATGACAGATCAGCCAGAATCACAGCAGCTCTTGAGTGAGTCATTGGCATAGTTGAACCCAGGAGTTGCACCAGCACTGGTATCGCATTAGCCAAGGTTATTTCAACTCGCACTTGGTGATGGCTGGCAATATTGCACAGCACAGATGCTGCAACTGCTACCAGGTCTTCATTCTCACTGCTCAGCAAAGCAACCAGGGCTGGGATTCCCCCTGCATTCATAATGGCCTTCCAGTTGTTTTCTTTGGAAACTGACAGCACTTCCAAGCACTTTGTAGCTCTTTCTTTTCTTGTGATATCATTTGATGTTAACATCCCAACCAGCAAGTCCCAGACAGGAAGAGCAATATTATTCCACTCAATAAAATACTCTAGAATATTGTTGTGGAAGTGCAGAGCGGCCAGATGTACTGCTCCATTGTTGTTGGCGTCTGTGATTGTGTAATTGACATTAAGATCAATGAGTGACTTCACTGTGTCCAGTGCTCCACTGGAAGATGCCAGGAGTATAGGGGTTGATGAGGTGTTGTCAGCTGACTTCAGCTCCACAAGTTTCGGCTGCTTGCGTACCAGGTGTTGAAGGCAGTCAACATGGTTGAAGTAAGCTGCATAATGAATTGGTGCCCATCCCTGACTGTCAATCAGCATCAAATCAGCCTTATATGCAATGAGACATGATAAACTATCCAGTGCACCACACTTTGCTGCCACATGTAATGGGGTGATGCCTTGAGACGAAATGTTGTTATAACGACGAACATTGATGTCAGTGGCTGTCATAGACACAAGCATTGTAATGATCTGTGGTTTGTTGTACATTGCTGCATAGTGAATAAGTGACAGACCAGAGGAATCTTGTGTACCCAATCGTGATGGTGGCATTCTGCGAGATAAAGTGTAGAAAGCTGCCACAAGTCCCCTTTGTGAAGTTGCTTGCAGCCCAGCAACAATCTGCTTGAGTTTGACAGTCCTTTGGTAGCCATATCTCTTCCTGAACTGCTCATGCACTTGCAGTTCATGCATTGGCAACCTCTTCTTCCGCAGTTTTGCAATCTCATCGTAATGTGAATGGATCCACAAAGGCTGCTTAGGTGACATTGGGTAATATGTCTCGAGATGTACATTTAGAACATAGTAGCTCTTGCCATCAATCACCATTGGCCTCATGGGATAGCTTTCAAGCATGACTGTATCCGAGGTGACAATCTTGTTGTATGCATCATTTGCAGAATATTCCAAGTTTTCTTGCTCCACAACAAATTTTTCACACAGCTTAACAATTTCACCAGTTTCACGGTCAACAGAAATCCCCCCATGAAGGTGACAGTATTTCTCAGAACTATCAAAATTCTTACATTTAAAATCTGGCTTCAAAATCAGTGGTGGAAATTCTCGTTCAGTTTTGCGCTCCTCATATGTAAATTGTGGGAGGAGCTTGTTAATGTCTGGTACTTTACAGCGCTTTTTTAAAGCAATAAGCAGGGGGACCATGAACCCAATAAACTTTAAAAGTTCAAGGTTGCGACACATTTCAGGTTTCTGTGGGAGGTATTTTCTGATAAATTCCTGGTGAACTCTTATTCTCCTCCCCAATTTTGCGTAGCTTTGTTGATCTAGTTTATCAGATTTGATGACACTACTGATATGATAACCTGAATCTAAAAGAAACATATTCTGATGCTGCTTGATTGACTTCTGAAATATGGTCATCTTCAGTGCCAACTCATCAAGGTGCTTCATAAAATAATGCCTCTCTTCCATAATGCGTGGATCTTCTTTGTTTTCCAGTGGCATGTTGGCATAAGCTTCAGCAAAGAGAGGATCTGCAGACAAGTCCATAATCCCAGCTTCTGTCCAAACTAACTGCAGACTGCGTCTAGTCTCAGGTTCTCCAGTTGTTGTGTTCAGATTGACTGCTTGCTGCCAACGCTCAGCAAACTTTGATCTCTTGTCTTTTGGGAAATATGCACCATGCCACAAACTCTTCATCATATAATCAACTTCACACATAATCTGTCCCACTCGTGTGTCCAAATAGGCAGGTGGAATCTGACATGAAGTGCTGCAGTCAAAGTTTGCCTCCAGAGAAATAGAGGGTGCTTGGTTTAGAACATACAATCCAGTTACAAGTTCTCTAACAATTTGATGCATCTCTCTCAGTTCAAGAGGTTCAAAACCCTGCACCTCAGGAATCAACAACAGACAGTTATTCATGGAAGATGAAATCTGAACTCCTGTGATCAGCCCTTGTGGTGGTTCAACGGAAACTCTTGTATCTTCTGTCGATAATAACCAATCACTCAGCGAGTAAGCCAACGTCTCCTGCAACTCGTGTTTTTCAATCTTGTCAAAGTAAGTGGCAGCAGTTCTAGCAGCAGTCAAGGAGGCCATTACATCGGATGCGCTCGACGATTTGTGACTGAGTCTTGAAACACGAGAGTTTCCGGAAGCAGAAGCCATTACAAAGCTGTTAGTCTTCTAGAAGGAAAATACTCAAGCTCAAACTCTTATGTTTTCATTTCAATGGCAGTATCAACGCTGCACGCTGTCATTTGAATCTTGAGCGTCACCCGAGTCGTCACTCCAAACTCCGCTATATTTTCTCTCCAACTGCCAAGTTTGTTTTGTTAATAACTACAACAGTCCTGAAGAAGCTTTGGAAATTACCCTTTTGTCCCAAATCAAATGAATTTTAAAGTTTAAATTTTAAAGGTTAATCACGGATTTGACATGATACAACACAATCTGAACTCTCTGTTTCCATGCCCGCTGATTGCATCCAATAACTTTAATTTTTTCAATTTACCAAGTCGGTGTTTGCACTTCAGTCGGTTGAGTTGATCTCTGCCGGACCATACGAGGGTATTTCTCTTCCTAATCACATTTCTGCCAGTTCGTTTGAGATTTACCGCAGTAAAACACCTGAATGAAACACGAGCAAGTCAACCGTAAGAACATATTGACTTATGAATATGTATAGTGGCTTCCACTGCCAAGGAAACAGAAACAAAACACACAAGAATTGGAATGATCGATCGTTCCGCCATGTTGAGTGAGCCCGCGCTCCGTAGCGGTAGGGCTTAGGGGTAATTCTATTCTCACTGGAGTAATTGTTCAAGATGGCGGCCGGAAGTTGAAGTTTCTTCAAGTCAAGTATGATAATCTTTTTATCTTGAAATTTTTCTTACTTTAAACTGTCCGCCATCTTGAAACTAAAGTTGTGTGAATTTAGAATATTTTTTCAGACACCGGACACTCTTGCCTATCTCTTCTTTGAAGAGTTTTAAAATATCTGTTGGTCTCAGCTCCCTCCCAAATTTCTGGAACTGTCCCTTGTAAGACCAACCCCATTTTTTTACTATTTTCCGGCACTTCTGATTGCCAAGACAGGGTAAGTTGGGTGGGTCGGGGGAAAAAGCGAAAAAAGAAAAGTTCCGAGCTAGATCTTTTAAGATTTTTTCTTCTAAAAACGCATACTGCCTATGCAGGCGGAAGTAAAGACTATTTGATTTTTTTATTGATATTTGATTTCATTACAAGTTGGTTATATTCTATTGGCCTGCAAGTAGTTATATCTAGTCTAGGCAGGCCAATGGATTACAATTGGTTTTTTATAAAGGAAAAACTGAGCAAATAAATATAAAGCATGCCTAGCGTATAACTAAGTATAAATCTATAAATCTATTTAATTTACTAACTAAATAATTCATAGGATGGGAAGTACATTTGAAGAAAAATAAAAAAAAATGTGCTGCAGGTTTTTTTAATATGTTGTGTGGTTATAAGCAAAATTGCAATTCATTTAAGACACAAAACAAGGAAAAATCTGTATAGCTCTCTATTTGTGCTAGTTTGTACAGAAAGAAGTTTAAAGCACTGATATCAATTGGAAAAGCTATAGCAAAATTAGCCTAGCTGGTCGCTAATTAACTGTCCCAAATAACAATATTATTGGTTGCTGTTGAAATTGGATGAGTTCTCCGGAATAACACTTGACAATAAACAATGCATTTGTCGTAAACTGGATGTACTTTTCATTCTAAACGGCTGCTCCGGCTCTCGTATATTTGCTGTTATTGTCAGTTTTTGGTCGATGGGATGAACGTTAACGGAAAAAAGTGGAGACGCCTCGATGGATATGTAAGCTACGGAACTATTCCCGAGTATTTTAAGGACATTCATAACATATAACAAGAAAAAGGTCTGTGATTGTACACATCCAGGAAGTGATGTTGCCTGCACCTGAAACATGTCAAATCTCAAATACAATATACTTGACCTTCATCTTATTACTAAGGGGGAAAGCATTTTCAACAAGAACTTGTAGATGTCCAAGGGATATACCAACCTGAAGGACGGGAGGGGAGGAGGGGAGGGGAGGAGGGAAGGGAAGGACTGATCGCCTTTATATTCTCCCCGGTTCGATCCTCGTTGACTCCAACGTCTGTTTCGACTTTCTTCTGATCCGTGTAGCTTTAGCTTTAAATACCCGTAAAACGGAGCACTGACAGAGGAAGCGGGGGAGGGGGGCCACAAGTTTAGCATTTAATTTAAAACTGTCATGTGTTACCCTCGTTGAATAAGGTCGCTTTACCTTTTACCTTGATTGACAGCTTGAGAATTGTCTTAAAGACAGTTTCCTTAAATTAAAGATATTTATTGAAGTGCTCAACGAGGAAAAGAATCTTCGAGAGCTGCACGCAATAGTCGCACAGCAATATTAACACAACTTGAAAGATACAAATCAAAAAGAGCTGGCAGTCAGACGAAAGATCAGAAAAGTTGACTCTCGTCAATCCCCATCCTCTGACTGCAATCTACGCCAAAATTGCTTGGGACATTGTTCATGTCAGTCTCTCTGCTCTCCAAACCTCTCACATACAATGTAGGAACTTGCTTTGTTTTACTCTCACCTGGTAAAAATTGACCGACCAACATTGCAGAGGGGGAAGGGGCTTTTTGAGGCACATGTGTCCCAACAATTTTGGCGTAGAGTGTGGGTTTAAATAAAAATTTGAGAAACATTTGGCCAGTTAAATCGCAAATAAAATTTCAATCGGCCACGCGCGCGCAAGGGAGAAGTTGCGTCATACCGACTTACCAAAAATGGAGCTCAGTGGAAAAAAATCTGTAGTTGTCGTGGCAACAAACTAAGTTCAATGCAATTTTATTTCAGAATGAATTGAATACGTTTTCCTAGAAACGTTGTTCGCAATAATAAGCAAAAATGTTTTCAAGTTTAGGAAATTGCGTCAGTAATTTGTCGCGCCCTACAAAGTGGGCGGTTGCGCGGACAACATTTACTCTTTAATATAAATGCTGTTTCCACCATTGCCCTCTTTGAAAAAGTGAATGTGCCGTAGTCAATCTCGTCATTGAAAAAGTAAACAAAAAGACCAAAAAGACTGGTAAGAAATGTATGACAGTTTTTGTGATTTTTTAAAAGTTTTACGACACTCTTCGCTTTAGATGTTTAATTATTGGTTATAAACTGACATGTGTTCGTTTTTTCAGACTCAGAATGTGAGACATTGTATTAGTTGTGATAGAAAAAACCAGGAAAAGTTAAAGGTAAGTTATTTGTTAGAAAATCCTCATTCTTAACTTACAACGGATTTTGAAGAAACTTCGAAAGACCAACTTCATGATAACCAAACGCACTGTTAAGTTGTTTCAAAAGAGGTAGGTATTACTAACGACCTTGCAAATATATTATGTTGTAAATAGATACATAAAAAGACGAGCAAGAACAAGTAAATCTAAATTTCTTGTCCACAAGGAAAAAGAAAAAACTGGTTCGAGAAACATCTTTCTGTGTGAATTCTTCAGAAACCTGGTATCAGCAAGCAAAAGTAGTTATTAATTCTCTCGGTGAGCTGAAAGCTTTTTCAAAATCCATTCAGGTATTGAATAAAAAGGAGTATTTTAAAAGTTAGTGTCACATGTCTCTCGACCTTTTAAAAGAGATTTTCAATATTTTTACTGAGGGTCTCAATGGGGTTAACCGTTAGCCGTAAAATGGCCAAAAATTAAGCCGTTAGGCGTAACAATCGAAATATTTTAACCGTTAGCCGTAAGAAAAGGTAACCGTAAAAAAACTTAACCACGAAAGTGAAAGCCTTAAAATATTTTTAAGACCTGGACGTATTATGCTTTCATGACTTTTATGTGTTCTGTTAGCGAGAAAGCTGATAGCAACCGCAAGTGTCGGAAGTGTCTGCCCAACCTGGTGTTGCGCGCGAGACGACAGCTCTGACTAACTTA
>JAOBYE010083116.1:0-12227 GCA_025403585.1 Parazoanthus swiftii
CCGAGTAGTAGCCAAATAATTTTAGCATTACAACCAACGAATTTCTGTTTCGGGCAAACTTCTGAAGACTAATTTTCTAGTTTCCAACAGCCGGCAATTTCTTCCTTACTTCCTACTACAATTATATATCAGTATTCTTCAGAGACGCGATATAGGTATGTGTTTAGTTACACCAGTACACTGAAACAGGAGCCCCGTTCGGCACAAACCTCAAAACCAGTGCAAATGTTTTAAAAATCCTACAGTCAGTTTCTAAATCAAAACGTTTTAAAGGCGAAATATTAGCTTACCTTATCTTCTATGTCGCTGCGTATCGAGGCACATCTTGATTCTGCACGAGTGGAAGGCTAGTTCTTTCCAATACGTTCACTTCAACTCTTGCCACCAGCGTGTGCTGAGGACAAATGAGTTTCAACAGTTTGCACCAACTTTTTATGTTGCTATTAGCGCCAACTCCTTCAACCAATCACAGGATGCCAGATACAAAACCTTTGTCAAAAGTTCCTCCCATCAATGCCAAACGTTCCCAAATAATGGAAATATACAATGGCTATAACAAGTCAGAACTCGCACTTTCAAACGTTCTAATTGCATTGTTAGCCCTTTGTGTTTTCAGTGCCGTCTTTCCTTTCAAATACTAAATTTGGATCGTTTCTACATTTTTCATCGCATTCAAGCAGGACTCAGTGTTAAGTGTGAAAATCTCTCATTTGAAAATTATCAAGTTCTAACTCTTTTTAATGCTTTAAATACCAGTGTGCTTCAAACGACTCTTTTTCTTTCCTGAACAAATTCTCGCTTCCCGCCTTTCAGACACTCCAAAAATGAAA
Source organism: Parazoanthus swiftii (assembly GCA_025403585.1). Classification (NCBI taxonomy): domain Eukaryota; kingdom Metazoa; phylum Cnidaria; class Anthozoa; order Zoantharia; family Parazoanthidae; genus Parazoanthus; species Parazoanthus swiftii. The sequence goes on from JAOBYE010083116.1 coordinate 831, forward strand.
AGCGGACAGGTACTTTCGCCCCAAAACTATACACAGCTACTTCAAAAAAGGTTGTCACAACTCAATAACTGATACTGGAACCAAAAGGAACTTTGGATACAATAATATTAAATCCTAATGATAATGACGGCAGTGATAATAATTGTATTATGATGAACCTATACTCCACATTATGCAACTCAGTTGCGGTTCTTTTTTCCGGAGGTGCGAATCCCCCACCTCCCCTCCCCCCAAGCTGGGGTTAAGCTCCGCACTTCGTCCGCTACCCTAAAAACTCATATCCAACGCGCGTTTGTGAAATAATTGTTAATTAACTTGTTGCTGCGTCGATTTCAGTTCAGCAATTCGTGAAAGGCAAAAACATGAAAACCGCTGACTTTGGAAAGGGAAAGTATTTTTCAGTTCTCTACAGAATCAATCGTTTCTCTGCAGAACCTGCTGTTTGTTCCACGGCTTTATGGAATCAATCAACTCCCAATCAGTTATTCATCGGTTATACGGCATTTCCGTATTCCGGTTGCTATCGAAAAAAGGTTTGAAGAATAATAATAGAAGCTGTATTGACTATCTTTTATTCATGTCCTTCAATTTTCCTTTAACGTTGACGAAACTAACAGTGCAGAGAACGTGGTTAAAAATTCATCACAACCCCGTTCCTCAAAGACAAACCCTGATTACGGGGGCCTGCTCGGTAGGGGGGGGGGGTCCAGGGATTCCGGACTGCCCAACCCCCTCCCCCCTCCTTCCCTTTCCACATGCACCATACTGATTTACGCTTTAGATTCTCTTCAACCAAAAAGTTTTTTAAATCTTCGTTTTGGTCAGCCTAAATTTGGAAGATGGACCACCCTTTTCAAAAAAATTTGGGGTCGTCCCTACGATTAGCAAAACATATGACCAGGGTTAAATTTGGAAGTCTGACTAAGCCAGCCCTGGAAAAGTGACGTGTGTTTTACCACAATTTAAGATTTTCTTCTTAATTACTAACTACTTTATCATTTAATCTGAAAGTTAGGGTTTTGAGAAACCAGGCTCAGTACCAATTTTACATTGGACCCTTTTTCAAGCTGTCATTCTATTGATTTCAAGTCTTTTCCTGCTACTACTGTGGGGCTTTTCTCGAAATTTAGTGCAAGCTTCTACATGTTCAACCAAACTTGGTTTAAACCAGGGGGTTTCCATTCTTGGCCAAAATGATAGCCCTCTAAAACACTACAAAAGAAAATGGTATTAATCCTTTTCAATACTGCTACATTTTGTTGACATTAATTCTTTATTGGTACTGTAAAAATATGGCAAATTAAACCAAGTTTCTTAATCTTATTATTTCTTTAAATTAGCACAACCTTAAATATGTATATTCAGTGTAATACCAACTTAAAACTCAGGATATTTAGAAAAATCTTTTCAAAAACTGAAACAGCAGTTTTCCCTACCCTTTTAATATATTCTTCGAGCATAAAGTTCCTCTTTTTTAAACACTTAATGCACGAAACTGGCCCACCCGGGTAGAGCTTTCCCCTATAAGGCCTAGTAATTGCAGGGACCCTAAAGCAGTTCAAAACTTAGAACATCTTCTACCGACTTCAGCCGGGCAAGAGGTAATGCAACAAGACTTGTCAGTTCAGGAATTGTGCACGTTTACGCATCGAGCCCCGGGTCAAGTCGGTTAACATGCACTGTGGGAACCACATTGAACATACCCCTGCAACAACTTCGGTCAGTTTTTATTCTCTTCTCTTACAAGCCATAAAATGAGGCGGCAAGTTCTGGCATCGCAAGTTCGGGTGCGTCGGTAAGACCAAGGCGCATCAGTCAAAGAAGCACCAACTTATACACTACTTTCGTATTTTGCTCCAGTGACCATTAACAATAACTTAAAATATTCAAGTTCTCATACATTTGCTGTATTTTGGCCCTACTGGCCTCGACTCGAAGTTTTTGTCCATGGCCACTGGGGCGTATTATGAAAATGGTCCATAATTTACAACGCTGGAAAAGGACTGCTATATACTGTACGTGTTTGCTTTAAAATTGTATTCAAGTTTGTTAACAAAAACCCGGGAGACAAATCCACAGCAGCGAACATTTTCGTTTAAGACTGTGGATGCAGTTTGCATCTGACATTGTTTTTAAAAACGCGCTGAATCCTACAACTGGGAACTTTGTAAAAACAACTGTACTGTTGTACTATCAAGATCTAAATAACTACGTAACGTTATTTGTTATCGCTGAAACAAAATTCTTGTCGTACTTGTCAACAAAGAAGTGTTCATAAGAACTAAACGTCGATTTAGACTGTCTCTGCATGACCAATGAAAGTTATCAGTGCCAAAGTTACAGTAAAGCTAGACTGCTTCATAATAAAACTTCCATTATTTATTTATATTTAATACACAAAAAGAACCTTGACAAGGCTCGAAGTGAATCTTTTCAATTATTAAAATACTACAATTTAAATATATATCATCAAATACTTAGTAAAAATGTAATAAAAACGCAAATTTAAATATTTTTAACAGCAATCTAGCTTTTCTACTTTGCTTTAAGTCTCATCTTCAATGCTGTTCAGGTAAATAGCACACATTTACTACTATAAAACTGACCTCAAAGTACCAAAGAACGCATAGTAAGAGAAAATGTGATACAAGTCTCGATTAAGTCAGAAATATTGTGTGATCAATTCTTGTGTTCCCACAGAAGATGTTGGTAAATCGGCCGGGGTCTGGTATGGCTAAGCACATTTTTACAAGTTTATCGGCATTAACTACATTATAATGAAAATATATGCATCAATTTGACAAACCTCGATAGTTTAAAAATTATTTTAAAACGCAAGACAGTAAACTCGAAAATGTCCAATAGCAAACAAACGTCCTAAAAAATGATCCACATTTTGTGTTTGTGTTAGTCAAGTCCGTGATTTTGGCAAGCTTTTCATTCGAATTTGGTGGAAGGGTTCCGATGCATAACCTTTTACCTGCATTGTAATATATTATACATACTTTTAGGTTTTTCCACTAAAAATCAAAAAGTTCAAACGCGCAAAATGTTTGGCATTTTGATAAATCGATTTTAAGTATTGGATTAGGCAAAATATTTCATTCTTCGGAGGTAGATCAGTGTTAATAACCACTGCGCTACCGATGTTAACAATTTGCTATTACTCCTCCGGCAACCATATGAAAAGCTATTATCAGCTTTCACAAACCCAAGCCTGGTCATACAGTTTATGTCCCATCCCTGCCCTGTTTTGACTCACACGAATCTTTTTGTTGCAGAGTCGGAAACATTTCTGTTTCGAGAGAAAGGTCCTACATCCCCACTACCCTTCCGCGAGGATACACTAGTGACCTTCGAGCGGGTAGTGATCCTCCCCTCCCCCTCTGATAGTTCACACAAACCCCCCAGTTGTTGGGCCTGAAACAGTTCTAGTCGGGGAGAAAGGTCCTCCGAGTCCAAATGAAAATTGAGGCATAACTGATGGCGAGTCCAAGCTAAAGGAGTGAATCATTGGTAGCGTACTGCTCGATGTTGCCCCAGTTGAAAAGAGGGATCCAGCGCCGCTAGGAGTGTAGAATGACGATGCAATGTTGTCGATAGAGTACTTCAACACGTTACTGGAAGAACTAGTTGTTGCACCATAAACTGGCTTGGCTGTAACAGTAGAATGTCCTATTGATTTCGATGGGTTGTCTTTCTGATTAAGATTAAAACTAAACGCCGTCGGTTGTGAAAGGCCAGTCAAACTCGACGAATTTGAACTACTGTACAATGAACTTCCAGCAGCAAGTGTGGAATTTGAACTAGAAAGGACTGGGCTCTTCCGCTCCACCATATCTGGAAGTGCAGCCAAGGCTCGCAGAGGGTTCACCGAGTGCTCTGTCGTTGTCTCCGCCACAGATGTATGTATCAAGTTTGGATTCACCGTAATCATAGCGCTGCTGTTATAGCTTGAAGCACCAGACCGACCAATCAGATTGTCGATAGCATATGAAGACAATCCTGATGACAAATCAGTGCTACCGATCAGTGACTCTGCTGAGAAGTCGGTAAAGATATGATTTTGCAAAGATGTGTTCCTGTGATTTTCCTGTTGTTGGGGCGCATGCCCTGTCGATGATTCATTGCGCACCGCCATGACGTCATTTCCGCTAATCAAGGCTTCGGCTGAAAAGTTTGAAAAGCCATGTTGTGAGCTGTTTCTTGAAGTAGAGTCCTGGAGATTACCTACAGAGGAAGCTGAAAATGTGTTTGTCGTTTGAGAGGGTGTCTCACTATATGACGCATTTATTGTTGGGATAGACGTTGCCAAGATTTCGTCACTACTGCCAAGAAGGGCCTCAGTAGAAAAGTTGAACCCCGACTGTGTATGCTGTGGTTGGGTATGGGCAGCCACTGGTTGCAGCTGCGTCTTTACAACATAAGACCGAGTCTGAGAGTAGGCAGCTTGAGTTTGGGTAGCCTGTGGTTGAGTTTGTGCGTGGGTAGCATGTGGTTGAGCCTGCATGGAGGGTATGGATACATGTGAAATAACAACCTGTGGTTGCAGTTGTAATTGTGCATTTGAAATTTGAGATTGCGTTTGTGAAAGAGGAACCTGTGCTTGAGTTTCTACGTGGGAAGCCCGTGGTTGAGCTCCAACATGCAATTGAGTCTGTGAGTGGCTGGAATTGGTTTGAGTTTGTGTATAGGAAGCTGGCAGTGTAACAACTGATGAGACACTAGCTTCTCGTTGTGCCAAAGCAATTCCAGAACGGCACTGTCCTTGGATTGTTTGAGAAAGTTTCTGACTGGGTAACATAGCATGATCTTCGCTATGAGCTGACACTCCATTTGACAAGCCAGTCAGCGACTCGATGCTGTAGGCCATCCGTGGAGACTGCCTACTTTGTGTTGTCTTGGGTACAACAGTTTTACTTCCACATTCATCTCTATTGCTTGTTGTAACACCTTGAGATGGTGTCACAATCTGCTTTGAGAATGAACTCGCTGTAGTTGATGGGTGACCATCGATGCTTGGAATCAAATTACTAACACTGAAATTCTGTATATTGAGGATTTCCTCATGCTGACAAATATCCATGGCTACTGGCGGTTCAAAGGTATTTATGCGTGACACTTTTGATGGTTTTGTAGACGGTAACGGGTTAGTTTCACCATTTGAAGAGGACAGAACCTGTGGCTGAGCTACAGCATAGTTTTGTGTCGTGACACGAGTGTCAGAACTTTGTGAAACTTTTGGAATTACGACCTGAACTACTCTGGAAGCATTTGTCAAGTTTGAAGAAGTCTGGTGTTTTCTTTTGTTTGTACTGGAAACTTTTTTGGCTGTATTTGGATGGACAATCTTTTCTCCATTTCTTGAAAATGACTGGTCAACATTTTTCGGCTCTTGCGCTGACATCTTACTTTGCTTAACTGTCTGACTCTTTGGCAGATCAACTCTTGTAATTGTCACTGGATCAACACTTTCTGCGTCAGATTTATTAAGGTTGGGACTGACACCACTGACAACTGATGTTGCCATGGTAACAGGTGACACGTAACACACTGCTGCAGCTGTGCCCACTGGTTGTTGCTGGTTCACAATCATGTAAGGTACTGTTGGTACACAGGAGAAAGTCTGGGGGGTGGAGGTACAGATATTTGTTGGACCTGTACTTGTGGCTTGTAAGTCCGAGTTTACAATTGTAGCCACACTGTGAAATGAAAACCCCATCTGACCCCCCTGACTTGAACTGCTTGCCTCTGTCTTTGCTGCCTCCACATTTTGAAACTCAACCACTGTGCTTGATGAACTTACTGGAGCCAAAGGAGTTACTATCTCCACAGGAACTGCGAAATTGATGGATGCAGGTCTTGCAAGAGAATCTGGAATGCTGATGTGGAACTTATTCAAAAGCTGCCGCAACTCTTCATTTTGCTTTAGAGTGGCTTCTAGCTGTGTTCTTAGGTTGACAAGCTCTTGAGCTGTTGAAAAATAGGAAACAAGCCATCTCATTAAAGTAATAATGAAAGCAAAAATCAAAATCAAAATCCCCCCTCCCCTCCCCACTCCCTGTGCTGTGTGCCAGCAAACAGTAAAAAAATGTGCTCTTTGCTGTTGTTAGTGATGTGTTTGTGCTCTTTGCTGTTGTTAGTGATGTGTTTATGCTCTTTGCTGTTGTTAGTGATGTGTTTGTGCTCTTTGCTGTTGTTAGTGATGTGTTTGTGCTCTTTGCTGTTGTTAGTGATGTGTTTGTGCTCTTTGTTGTTCTTAGGGATGTGTTTGTGCTCTTTGCTGTTCTTAGGGATGTGTTTGACTCGAATGTGGTCTTTGTAATACATTTGAACCATAGGGATACCCTGTCTGGGGTAGTACATGTAGCTATCATAGTGCCTGATGTTTTAAAAGTAATAAGTTTTTTCCCAAAACAGGAAAATTCTGGTGAGGAGGAACAGTAAACCTAAAGATATAAAAACTGTGGCCTTGTTCAACTACTTCATATTGTACATTGTTGTTTCCAAGATGGAGTTCAAAACTGTGCCTACCTTGCTCAGTGTTGCTCTTTTGGAGCTGTTCAAAGGCTCCAACCTTTTCCCTCAGCTCTGTCACATAATTCACAGCCTTCTCCAACACAATGTTTTTACTCTGAAAATACATTTAGTTAACAAAGTAAGTAATAAAGCAAAATGTCCGATATGTAAATTGCTTCAGTGAAAACCAAGTTCCCTGGCAGCAGAGGTGTTCTTTAATGGTAGGAGTTGTAACAATTTACCTGTTTACCCATGGTGCACTCAGGAATGAGGTCTGCCAGTTTAACAATCCAATTGTTGATCTTGTCCTTCCTTCTCCGCTCCACTGGGAAAAAAACATTTCAAAATAATTCAATTATTTGCCAAGCTAAATAGTTATATATTATTTTAAAGATGAATGAAAGATTACCAAACCTTAAGATTAATTATGTTTTCAAAAGTCAAAGATAACTTGTAAAAGTATAAGATGGAAGGGGTGGGGTGGGGGCTACATAGAGGTGTTGGGAAAAATGAATGAATGAAGGATTCTAATTAGGGCAATGGAAGAGTAAGAGTAAGTGGGAGTTGTAGGTAGAAGAATCCTAGAATCGGATTCAGTTTTTATTAAAGGGGTGCCAGAAGCTGCAATTCTGGAAGGGATGGGGGAAGGGGAGGTATCTGCTCCAAGTCATTTTTCAGTGTTTTTCATAAAAATGTTGGCAAAATTATTGACAAAAGGGGAAGCACTGGCCTTGCTGGCCTCTCCCCTAAATCTAACCCTGAGACCCAGGAAGTCCTCCCACACAATGCCAATATGGGTATGTGCCATCTCTTATGAAGTACTGGCCAAATAATCATATATGTATGATTATTTTTTCTGACAAGTTTTGCACCCTGTATAACACTTATTTGGGACTGTATGATATTTATTTTCCCATTTCATACTTTACAGACTATACAGCCATGTACATTATATAATAAATTAAAGTGATTGTGATAGTATTTGTAAGAGATATATAAAATTAATTCAAATTTTTCTGTCCTGTACAATTATTCTGAAATTCATAGTAGCAGGTTATGGTATCTCATCTGTATCTGTTTTTGTCAAAAAGAAGCTGGTCACTGCACTTCTCACATGGCTATTGTGGTCTACAAATTGCTCCATAATCTGGTGCCTAACTATCTCCTAGCAAAATTTGTAGATTGTGATAGTGTCACCAGGTTATGCTCTTGAGAGACACCATGAACTAGCTGTTCCCTAACCTCATACTAACTATCTGGTGAAAATTAGCTTCTGTTACACAGATGTGATCTTGAGGAACAGCTACCAAAACAGCTTCAACAAGCTGAGTCACTATTTTATCTGGCAGGAACTTTTCTTATTTGTAGACATGGCATCCAAGGAAAGCAGGCATTTTCTAGTTTTAATAAATTCAAATATCTTAATTAACTGGCCAGGGGAGGGATTCATAAATTGTATTTTTAATTATATTTCCTGATAAATTTGCAATATATTTTTTAAGACCTGATGTACTACCATGTATAAAAACATTTAAAAGGACTCTTTTTTCATAGACCACAAAATCTACCGAGCCAAGCTGAGCTCAAGAAGCAATTTAAACATCTCCAAACTGAGTGATAAATGAACCATACAGAGGTAGAGGGAGAGATCTGAAGGGTGAAAAACAAATTAAGCTCGTCTGTTTGACTCAACAAATAAACAAATGGTGGTTGTTAACCATCCACTACAATAGTAAAAAAATATCACACAGTAAATGTTAAGGTAAGTACAAAGAGCATACCTTCATTGTGAACAATCCTTCTTCGTGTCTGTTGTGCAATTCCACCACTGTGAAAATGTGTAGGAGAAATAACAATGCATTATATTAGCTTACACATATATACATGTACATGCATGACACAAAATCTAAATGTGCTAAGTAAACATAATACAATTTAAATGATACAAGCCATAAATCCCAGTTAAAATAAAATATTTATTTAATATATAAACCAAATGCCTCAAGCGTTAAATCCCTCCATATCTGCTTATCATCCAATCTACTTGTTAATAACAACACTCTTGTTGTAATCCTGCCAGAAGTGGGCCCCCAAAAAATAAGCCCCCCAAGATGTAAGTCCCTGAATCTAATATATAATAATAATAATAACAATAATAATAATAATAATAACAATAATAATAATAATAATAATAATAATAACAATATAATAGTAATAAAAAAATGAATATTTATCCAGGGGGCTTATATCATCAGAGGCGGGCCCTGTATATTTTCTTATCTCCTTAACCCTTAAATGTTTATAGGAGGGGGGGGCAAAATGACTCCATACTTTGCCAGACAAAAATACCAATTAAAAAGTACTAAATTTGTAGGTTACTACTGGCAGCTAGAATTTTTATAAGAAATTCAAATAACATAGCACACATGTACAGTAATTTCATTTTTCAAACATTTTTCAGTTTTTGAACTGTGCATAAGACAGCAGATCAAGTTGCCTTGTTCGATGTGCAATAAAGCTTGGACACAGATAAGCAAATGAAACATTTTAACTACACTTCTTCCTGAATTGCTTCAAGAGGAAGTTTCATAATATATTTATCAGAATGCAGTTTCATACATACTAATGTATATACCCAAGTTGTTCAACTGTTGGGTTCCATAAACTCACTAAATTTGTATGACCCCAGAAGGTTTCAGGACCTTCCTTTGTTTGGGTTGCATCCTAAATTCTGACATTATCCCAATAAATGTTCCAGATTTGGTACAAATCTGTAAGGCCAGGACTTTAATAGATGAGGTTTTACAGAACCACAGACTGTAATCTAATAACAATTTTGATTATTATTATAGAATAATATAATAGATCAAGGATCAGTTTTATCAACTTTTAGACAGTATGTCCACAGGCTAGCCCTTAATTGCTCAACTGGAACAAGTCGAGTACTGAATGGTAAAGTTTCTTGCTCAAAGACACAGCACATTGGTCAGGCTGGCATTTGAACACACAAACTTTAGGTTATGAGTCACACACACTATAATTATTATATCACTGTATTGCTCACTGAATTGTCAATTCTAGCATCAAAAATGGGGTTTGACTTATACTTGGGATCTACTTATACTATACAAAAGTATCTATAGAGTATAGGAAACTACTCCTCTCTAGATCCAGCAAGGATACCTACCTCAGAACAATGTCAGAGGATATGTAATATGGTGTCTGGTTATTTGATGGTGAGACAAAGCGGTACGCAAACACATTGGCTGGAATGGGGTTAGCTGGAGTGTTCTTGGATGGTACTGGCTGTGCTGTGGCTGGAACGGAAATTGTAGCTGGAGGAACAACAGCTGTAAGAAAACTTAAATTAATTCATCGATAATGTTTAACTTTTCAGCCCCAAACATGTCATATGTAGAGTTTTAAGTACTTTTTTAAAAGTACTTCTCTAAACCTGTTTTAGTTCATACTTTTCAAGTAATTCAAGCAGGTAGTTGCTACATGTGATCAGCTCTTTAATTCTCATAACAAAAAAAGTGGCTTGTTACTGATGTTGTAAGGAGAATCTTGATAGACGATGGTATGGTGGATTGATACTAACATTCTTATCGATGATAAAATTTCTGAATGTAAGCCCCAAAATCTAAAATTTAAAATTTGTTCTGAATATAATTCCCCTTGTCCCCAAATATAAACCATCGGCTAATAAAAAAATTATTCATAGGGAGCCTAGTAGTTATTTTGAAACACACTTAAACCATTCTGGCTTTGCAGCTGTCGTTTTGTTCAAATATAGTTATTAATTACCGGTAATAAATAATTCCCAGTAATTCAGAGTCTTTGAAGACAATTAAATTAAAATCACCAATTAAAGTGTGTCTACTGTCATTTAAAAGTTATAGATTTTAAGACACAAAATTCCATTGGGACATATGCCCAAAAAAATTATTTTGAAATGAAAAATCCATCAAACTACTGTATAAGCCCAACCAGAAATGTAAACCCACTCCAAATATAAGTTCATTAAAAAGTACTTTGAAAGCTATGAGCCCATGGGCTTAAGTTCAGAAGTTTACAGTATTTGCCCATTTGTTCAAAGCCCAATTGGTGCTAATCCTGGGTTAATTCAATAGGCTAACCCTGCCAGAATTAATACTTATCAGGCTTTGAACAACCAGGCCAAGAATATTAAACCCCATTTTGTTGTGCACAATCTTCTGTGGTATACCAAACATGTGTAAATGTCACAATAACAAGAATTTGCAAAACATAGACCAGACTCACTAAAAATAAATTCAAAACAAGAAACAGGAACCATGATTATGCTTAATTCCCAGAACCAGTCTTTGAGAAATTAAACAAGTTTAGCATTTAAACTGATTTGGACCCTTACGCCCCAGTTCTCACGAGCAATTAAAGTCCTAAACAGAAGCAGAAGTGGAAGCATTACTTTCTTATATCACCATGAAAATGGTTTGGCACAAGCATATTCTCAACAAATTCACAAACAGAAGGAATGGAAGATTTCCTTAAGTTTTTCTTCAATCTTTATTTTCCCTTCTGTTCAGCTTGGTACCTTTTATGTCACCATGAAAACGGAACACAATGCAGACAAAAGCATGAGGAAAAAATAATGCTCTTAGACTGTCATTGCTATATTCGTGTCAAGCTTGCTAACATACTCGAGCTAACATAGGTACTCAAGCTCATGGCTGGAGTGTCAACGGTATTTCACTCTTGATTTGTGATTGCTAGTTATTATTATTATTGTTGTAATTGTTACTATTATTAAATTATTATTATTATTATTATCAATTTAGTATGGAAACAATGATGCAGTTTATTGGACTTGAAGCACTCATCTGATCTCTCAACAGT
>JAOBYE010083227.1:0-19022 GCA_025403585.1 Parazoanthus swiftii
GACTGTTGTCCCTTGGGGAGGGGGGAGGGGGAGTTACTGGCTCCTCCTCGCCTAGTTTCTGTCAGCCTGTATAGCTTCTTTAGTTTCCAGCTGTTTGTTATTTATGGGCTTGAGTACATTTGGCACCATGGGGTCACCCCTGGGAAGTCACCAAGATCAGTCTGACAGTCACCTGTTTCAGTTGGCCACCTGTTTAACTAGCCCCTAGGGTTGTCACAGGTGGTCTGCACTTACACTCTGTACTATCTTTAAATATAGTAACTATCATGTAAACTGAAGTGTAAATAAATGCAATGTTGTTGTTGTTGACCATGCACACATGGAGAAAAAGAGACCCAGTAACTAGGCAAGTCTGCTTGAAATAGGTGCACCCTCTCACTTTCTAACACAACTTGTACCTGGACCCCTACTATTAAAAGTTTACATAACCTTAACTTTTTGTTTTAAATGCCAATTAAGAATTAAAATTTATGAAGAAATGTTCAGGAAGTGTTTGAAATGAACCACTTTGCATCAAGAACATAAATCAGTTGTCAGACCTACCATGACTGCAGAAAACCTATATTTGTGTTCAAAAATTTTATTTCTGATAAAATCAGCCAAGTATTAGAAAATATTCATGTTTCTCAGTGTCAGATCTGTCTGAAAAAGCAGAAAATGCCTTTCATAGACTTTTAATTTCAAAATTTTCCAGGGAAGCACGTCCAAGGACCCCTCCCTGTATTCTGATAATAGAGTGAGGGGGAGGGGGGGGGAGGTACTCCCTATAGTTGGATGCCAGGGGAGCTTGTCCTATTTTTAGGGGTTGAAATTGGCAATCCAGTATTTTAGGAGTTTTCTTGGGCAAAACCTGAGTCTTGAGAATACCTGGTATTTTTTAGGGGTAATCTTGGTTACAATAATGATGATATGCTTGCAAACTACTATGAGAACAACGTATTTGATGGATGCAGCTAACAATAAGTGGCACTTGACCTTTATATTACTGAAACATTGCATTTCATACACAAGATATAAGTCAATGAGGTATATCTTTGGGTAGCAAAATCTGAGGGCCAGGTATTTGTTAAGGTATTTATTTAGGTTTTCTAACAAGCTCCCCAGACAACTTACAAAGGGAGTCCTCCCCCCCCCCCCTTGGGTCACAGTCACCAGCCATTTGGTTACTAAAACATGGGAGAATATCAAAGCAATGAAGTTCTCCATGGCATTTCTTATCTGAAGATGGGATTGATTTTGTGTCATCTAGGAGTGTGTTCACTACTGACTTCTTGTGCTATAAATGGTGGTGCGAATTGTAGTCGAGATATTTGTCATGTGCGAGGGCTTAAATTTCTTATTTGTATTTATAACAGAACACTTGCATTACATAAAGAATAATTTATTTCAAATAAATTTTGATAATTTTTTTGTAAGCATTTGGTAACATTGACATAACTTAAAAAAATAATCTACTATACATAGATAGTACACACAATCTGAGTGACGGAAAAGTCATGTGACATGTTGCACAGGTTTGAATTTATACATGTCAGATAGCTTTGACAAAAGAAATACAAATGTTTTTCCATGTAAGATTGCCTTATGTTAACATTTGGGAAGTTGGGAGAACACTCAATTCATATTCATTATGTGTCATGGCTTCTCTATGTTATTCTGGGACTGCCCCCATCCAACAGGGGGATTACTCCTCATACTATAAGAAGGTAGGTGCCACTTGCTGCTCTAAATATCTATTCTGTTCCAGACCAGAATTTGGTTAAAATTTTTTAAAAACCCAGTCCTAGACTAGCCACTGAAAATCCCTATCATGTCCCAGGCTGAACATGCATTATGCATAACCTGTACCCTGTTCCAGACTACTGGTAAACGAAACAGACTAAACAACTCATATTTCCTGTTCTTGACAAAAAAGCTTAAAAATAAACCTTGAACAGCAGCACATACCAACACAGCCAGTACAGGGAACAATCCCTCCATCCAGTGAAGAATCTTATTGCATTTCCTCCAAACAAACTGTTGCAGACAACCAAACAGAAGCTGAAAAGATCCCTGGCTCATAACAACTGAAAATCAAGCAAGGGATTGGCTTAATTTTGTTAGATGATTTTGTCTTAGCTTCTAAGAAACCACCAAACACAAGCTGATTTTCTGTCTACAACAAGAAATGATTGTCAGTCTACTAAAAAAACACTAGCTTGTGTGTGACCAACAGGGCTGTGAGTTCAAGTTCCATAGCTCTCTCAAAAACATTGAATCTAGTTGGTTTTTGAAAAATGAGTTCCACAACCAGTCTTATAATTTTAATGCCGTCAAATGTATGGTGTTTCCCCAAGCCACTAATATTAACTTTGTAGAAACACGGAAGATAAGGCAATGGTGTCACAAAACCAAAATTGTGAAAATCAAAAAAAAATAAAACAATAAAAAAATTATTATAACAAAAGTTATACAAACTAAAATTTTCTTTCTTACAGTGTTCAGTCTGACTTTGCATTATATGATATCAATCATCAAAAAATTAAAAAATTTAATATCAACCTCAACTTTAGCAACAAACTAAGGTATTGTTAATGACTGAATCTCCATTCCAACCAAGAGAAAAAATTGTCAATATATAAAGAAACAAATAATGCTTTTGTGGTTAAAAAATAATAAATTTTGAATTCTTTAAATACAGAAAGCCACCTTTTTTTTGACAGATAACTGAATGCAAATTTGTCAGAAAAGGAAATAATCTCCTGCAAGTTCTCAATTCCAAGTAACTTTCAGGATTGATATATTATAACTATATAATTATACTATGCCATTCTATCCAGGGTATCCCTTATAGCTCTTCTGAATGCATCATTATGCTTCAATGATGCAGCAACATGTCCTGCATTTACATATCGCACATGGCATCCATTCCAAATGTTACAAGGAGTCTCAATCTTGTCACGGGGTACATATGCATCATGTGTGGCAGCAACAAAGGTAGCAAGCGAAGGGTCAATTGGTATTGGGTAATTCCGGAGATGAGTATTTTCATCCATATGATAATTCATAAAATCAACAGTTTCTTGTCGCCTCGACGGGTCAGACCTATTCTTGTTTTTTCCAAAAGTTGATGGCACATATTCAAGAACAGCTTCCTTAAAACTGTTGTAGACTTGCTGTTTGAATGACTTGCTGTCTAGAGATATGGTTTGAGAAACATCAAGACGTCGGTGTCTACTTGCTTCTAAAACATATGGCTTGGTCTCACCATAGAGGTGCTCCACTGGACTTTGCAGATGGCCAGTTGGAACTTTCTCTTGGTGAGCGTCTTCCAAACGTTTAAAGCTATGAACACCCAGCTGTCTCACTTCAGCCAGCAGCTGTTCTCTGAACTTGTCCCCAAACAACTGATCTTCCAATTTCTTCCATGAACAAGATCTACTCATCACACCCTGAAGCCAAAGAATACAAGTCAACATACATATATTCTAGCCTGCACAGCAAGCACTAAAGGGGGAGGGGAGGACCCACAAGAAAGTGAGAAAAAGAAGAGAGGGACTGGGAAAGAGAAAAGAGAAGGAAGCCAGTCTCCAGTCTCCCTCTTCATTTTTCTCAATTTCTCTCCATCCACCCCTTTATCTCCCCTCTTCCTTTAGCATTTGCTATATAGCCTAAAAATAATCCACAAGCCAACCTTTAGTTAGTTTTTTCCTCACTGGTCAACTGGGCTTACATAAGCAGGATATTGGTCAGAATATTAGCTGGCCAATAACATAATATTAACTATAACCTCCATTTCAATGGTCCACTGATAAGCCAAAAACAATACCTTTTTCTAAGAATTGTGTTTGTGATGATCCAGTGAAAACTGACAATTTGAATTGTTTTTTACTTATATAACTTGGTATGTTTCTGTAGATGATGGAAAGTTTATTTCTGTTACAATCAAAGACTAACACCTCTTCCCTGGATTTCTGAAGCTTTTGATGTGGTCTGATTGATTTACTATAAATTGTAGACAGCAACAGTAAATGAGTATCTTTGAAAATTGATGATATTAATAAGCTGTTAATTTTTGTGAATGTGTACTGGTATAGGCTGTACCACTAATATAACTCTTATCAAATAGTGTGGCCCTATACACAGTTTTTATGGTGTCCACTACATCTTATCACAAATAAAAAAAAATTATAAAAAAAGAACCAGTACCAGTAACCTTTTAAGACATAAGGGGCACACCATCAGATCTCCTAGGAGGGGGTGGACAGTTACCAAAAAAAGATTGTGTAAGGCAAAATAGTAAGAAAAAATCCTGCAAAAGTTTCATCACTAAAAAATAAAATCAGCATTGGCCAAAAAATTCTGGCTGCCCCAAAGCTACTAAAAAAATTCTGCAAAAAAAGAACTGCCCACCACCCTCCCCAGAGATCTGATGGTCTTCCCTTAAAGTCAAAAATACCTGGAACAAATCTACTCAATTAAAGAGCAACACAGATACACAGAACAACAGATAAATGTAAGTTTGGATAATTTCCCTCAAAAACAAAGCAAATAAAAAAACTTAGGCTCCAGCAAGAAAGATGAAGTTTTACAAGAAGTAAGCTGTTTTTTTGTCTAAATCAATTATTTGAATTACATGTGCTGCTCTTTAAGGTGGGCAGAATGTGAAAAGTTTCAGTGGTCTGTGGAAGATATTAGGGGTCTGTTTGTGTCAATTCAAAAGAGATTCTTAAAAAAAACTCAATTCCCTCAGGGTTAACAGATTGCAGTAATTAAGTATTGCATGTTAGTCAGCCATGTAGAATCCATGGGATTTAACTCAACTATTAATTAGTTTCAATCAACACCATCATATATACAAGATTCGTATATATAATATGAATTTAAAATTCGTCATATCATGTCACATCTTATGGCTGACTACTGTTTGAAAATTGGAAATTCTGAAAGCTTACCTGAGTAAAAACACATGATGCTGTGCTCCATGAGAGACAGGGAATAATCCCCAGAGGTTTGGGCCAAGCAGTGGCTGCTATTGATGCCATATGTCCTCCCATGGAGATACCAGAAACTGCCAAAGGACCAAAACCTTGTTTTTCACACCAGCGAAGCAGGACCATGGATTCAAGAATAAGAGCAGCACCCATCACAAACAAATCTGACACGTATTTTAAGCTGGAACGAATTTGGTCTTTAGGTTTTCTTACTCCATAGTATGGATTTTCGAGAATCACAGACGCAATCGCAGATTCAGAAACGAGTGGTTTCGCCATGAGATTTCTACGACGCCAAAAGAAGTGGTCGCCGGTTCCAGCCAAATGGACACACGTCGGCTTTCTGTCTTTACGTAGCCATCGTTTTGGAATGACTACCTGAAAGCGTGCTTCTTCACTCTCTTTCGGCAACAGACCTGCCATGTGTTTTGCAAGCGGTGACTGAAATCGGCCTTCTGCAATGTAACACGACTCTCGCGACCAGCTTTTCTCAAGATGAACTGGATAGCTTGAAGGTACATATTCGTTGAACTGTTGTCTGTTCGACAGCAATTTTCCTCGAAAATCTGCAAGACGTTTATATGTGTCTATCTCTCCCCAACCACCAGCAAAGAACTTGCTTAGTAAAAGGCGGCGATAAACAATGTCACTTTTACTTTTTATCCCAGCAGATGCCATGTCTTTCGTGAACGTTGGTCCGCCATTAACCAGCTTCGGCACCTCGCCTTTCATTTTACTTTCCGACTGCTTTTCGAATCAGATTGTGTCAATCGATGATGACTCGTTACACCGGAATGAGAGCTCTGAGGCACAGCAGTTCCGTTTCGAATCATGGCCGATCTCATCCCCTTCGTAATGACCACTAAGAAATGAGGCAATATTCTTCGAACTGCCTTTGCAGGTTTTGATGAGTCAAGTAATCAAACAAAACATTCTACAAGGTGTTGGAGAAAATGAGCAAGCCACTCCAAGCTGTAATTTCGAGAGAGAATCCCGATAAAGTATTCGATCTGATCGAGAAAGTTGGAGGAGGGACTTATGGCGATGTATTCAAGGTTGGTACATTTAGACACAACGGATGATAAGATCGCAAGATCAGAGCTTGTTATTACGATTCATAAGGATAACCTTATCGTAGTAGACTAGTTTGAACAACCCTCCGTGGTGTGACCTCTATGTTAGCAACTAATTCGATGGCTTCCTTCGACAGGCTCGCGTTATTGCCACTGGAGACTTGGCTGCCGTTAAAATTGTCAAAGTTGAACCAGGTAGGTTATGTTTAGGGTTTGTCAGTGGATTTTCAAGCAGTCTCTATATAGTTTGCCAAGGTTTGCGAGTGTCTGCATTTTTTGACCTTCCCATTTAATACATGACAGAATTAACAAGCTTTTAACTTTTCTTTTGGTTTCGCCGGCGCGGTGACAGTTCGGTTTTTCGTGCACAACTCGAGCCGTTTGGAAGTTAAGCTTATTTAGCTATGCCTACGGCTAACTTCAGCGTAAAATATGCACTGCTAGTTGCTTTAAAACAGGCAATTTTGTAAACATGCAGTTATGTTCATTTGGCTAGTAAATCTTAACGTTTTTATTTCTCATTTTTATTCATTTTGGGTATGTTTGGTGTTCGTTATTTACGAACTCGAATGTAATGATATCTGATTTTCCACGTCTGGTTACATTCAACACAGAAAAACAAAATTTACACGCGTTCATATAAAGGACTTTATTCATTAGTTTTGTTCAGATGGTTGTTTTGTGTAAATAACAATCCACGTGAATGGCGGCTGAAATAAATCATTGGTAAGCTGACCAACTTTTGAAGCAGCTTATGATAAACATGATGTTTATTAAACGGTGAATGGCTCTTGACTCGTCGAGATACTTGAAATCGGTTTTCGTTGCACACTGATGACTCCACTCCAGTTTTTTAAAGAATTGAACAATTACCTAATGCCGTCACTGGCATTTCCTATTGATGTCCGAAGTGAAAAAAAGAACTACAGCCCTTTGGTTAGTGATTTGTTTAACTGTTAAGAATTGAATGGAAATGTTTAAACAAGAATTAGACGATTTGTGAACAAGTGAAATAACGAATTAACGAGATCATGAGCTCTGTGTTTGTAACTGACACAGACACTCTCTATTATTACAAGGGTGGCTCTCATTACCTTCTGTCTGTCCGGTTTGAAGACTTCCTGTCGTTTATCAGCCTTTTTATGGCAAATGTATTCGTCAGCTTCAGATTCCTTCCAGGCAGTAATTAATTACAAAGAATTAACTGAATGTTTTCTCATTGACATGGGTGAACAATACAAAACAGTGCATTTTAATAGTTGATTTTTATATAAAACTGTATTAACACTGAATATGTAATAAATGAATATAATTTTTTGTTATATTTCAACTTACATATTATTACATCTCCTGGACTAAATAGCACATTTTTTTTCATGATGTTTCTATTATAATGAAATATGCAGTACATGATAATAATGTTTCCACACCATGTGGTACAAATTTTAGTAAACAAACTTTTTTAAGAAGTAGAAGCAAGTCACTTTGGGTGACCCAAATATTTATACAGAGATTTCAACCTTAAAGTATTGCAATGAACAAGAGGGAAAACTAACATAGGCCTGGCAGCCAGGGGTCACCTTATTTTGCTCATGCTAGTGAATTTCACAAAGCATTGGCCCATCTGGAAAGTAATTTTTGCTTCACTGAAAAATGTGCATTACTAGTTTGACATTTTCAAAATAGTTCCCACATTGATACAATGTGAGAATGTTCCAAGCATGAACTGGAAATAATTATTGCAGTGATGCCAGATTTATAAGTGCAGTAAATTTTAATAAAAGCAAATGGTTTAAATGCTGACCATTGTTCTTTTCTTGGTATTTATAAATTTTGGTCTTGCTTAGTTGATTGAGCATGTATACTGTATGTATATGATTGAAATGCTTGTAAAAGAAGGGAGTTCTTCGTATATTGTAACAAGTGAGCTAGTTTTGTCTCTTGACAAGTTCTTCCTTGTTGTGTTTTCCTTGTCACTTTGCAGGTTTTCCTTAAATAGTCTAATCCTTGCTCATTCCCTTGAGTCATGTGAATCAAACTTATCAAGGTAGACTTGATTGTGTGAGTCAGGATTAAATGAAGAAAATATTTCAAAACCATGCTGTTTTTTTTTCTTGCATAGCTGTCAAGTCTCATGACTCCGGCTTGAGACACATGACTCAGAACCATTTCTCATGCTCACATGCTGGACATTGAGAATCTCATCCCTTGTGCTTGATTTATAGTACTTTTCTTATAATAGTTGCTGTTTTAATTAAATATTCTGCTGAAAACTGAAATTTTGTTCATTATTCTCCTTACCAAAGCAACATAAAATGATACATTTAAGTATCTAAACTTGAGTACTGAGACACTTTGATCTATCAAATCACCATCCAGGATCTTTTTTATTCCGCTAGTTCAACTTGTCATGAGCCAGTTTCATTTTGACTACATGATTTTGTGTCGCAAGGAAAGTTTGAGTAAGGACTGATCTAACGGATGAGAACAAAGTAATGTTTAGTTAGATTTCGTTCCTCAACACTGAATTAATCCAAACTACCAGGAAACAAACTTTTGTGGCCGTTGAGGAGGGGAGGGTGTTAGATACTCATAGCTTGTAACCATCATATCCAAATTCTCAAACCCAATTTCCACTGAACCTTAAGAGCTCTGTTCTTGAGTCATTCTAGTTTCACATTCATGAAGCAAACAGACGTGTGTAAGGAGAATCAGTTATGTCTAGTCTTTTCATAAAATATCATAGGTGCCTGCACTCCTAAAGGAAACTAATGGGCAGAACTGACTTGATACTTTTACTTATTAATGACAGTTCCTGTTTGGGAGAAACTATATATAGGAGTTAAAAACCCAAGCTGTCAGGAGGGCTTGCTAGATGGCTATTTATAGTGAGGACTCAACCTCGGGACCTCTGATTTCCAAGTCCATGCTTTAAACTGCATGGCCACACTGTGATGAAACTAGTATGGATATTGAGCAATTTAAATATAATGTTTGCACTAAGTAAACTAGGTGTTATAGAACAGTATTTTTTAAATTATCTTAAATTAATAAAGTTCAGGGTCATACATTACTGTCTTACATATGACAAGATTATGTAGTGCATAATTAATCTAGGTTCAACTTCTGGAGTGAATGCTAAAAATGTTAAAGGCTCAGTCAGTTTTACTTCATGCTAGCTTCCATTTCCAAAATTAAAACAAACAAACTTAGAAAGACCTACATGTTCTACTGGAATCTACTATGAATCTTATTTTTTGACATAACAAAAACATATATAGGTCTTGTAAGGTTACACCAGTTTCAGTAATTGTTTTACAATATTTTTTATCAAAATATTTGATCAGCGTGAACCCTTTTTAGTTTTTACAAATTGTAATTAATTCAAATACAGGGTCATGATAATTATAACTTGTTCATACTGAAAGTTCTGTATTATAAACATTGAATAATTTCACATGCATGACAAGAAATTATCTCTCAATATCTCTGTAAGACTATTATTTTTTGGCTGTTTAGAATTACTATTTTTTGTTTTTTTGCTTCCCAGTTTAATTCAGTCCATAAAGCAGCTAGTTAAATCAGTCCAGCCTAATCATTCATTTAATCACAAGTTAGGTTTTCACCAATTTAATAAGTTGTACCTATTTTACTCCTTATCCATGTAACTAAGTCTAAGTTATCAAATTTTCAGTTGCCCAGAATTTATAACTTTAATTCCAAATTTCTGAGATTGCTCAAAGGCAAGACATTTCTAGGGAGGTCCCAGAAAGTGCAATTTCCCATGTTTTAGTGAATTATTGGCAGAGTCTAAGTGAGCAAGTTTGGCACTAAATGAGAGCATGTGCTGCCAGGTTTCAGCCTCGTTTCAGATTAAGGTTGTCATTAGAGTGTAACCTAGTTGGCCACTAACAAAAACAAAACTGGCTTCACGAGTTGTGCAGGGAAACTGGGGCATTCTTTTTTCAGATAGTCACAAAGCATGAATTGGCAGGGCTTAAAAAAACAGCAGTCAGTGGACAGTGTCTGGCTAGAATGACCATTTGACAAGACAAAACCTTCCATGGCTCGTGATGTTGACTGGCCAAGCTGAACAGTCACATATTTTTCTCTAAAAACTGTGAAAGTATCTTACAGTAAATTTGTTTTCCTCGATTATCTGTGTTCAGGTGTTATGATATTATTATGGTTGTTAAAAATGTCTAGCTCAGTTATCATGTATTTCGGGTTTCGTCATAACTGATTAGATGGAGTAGATGTGTTTGCAGAAGTTTGTGTTTAGGAAGGCGTTAGAGTTAAATATTGAGTGTTTTAACCAGATAACTGAGTTAACTTATTTGAGTTCTGTTTTATTTACTCAAGTTTTAACCTGTTATCATGCAATGTTAACATAACATTACTTAATGTATATCAAGCTTTTATAAAACTTTTAAACAATGATGAAATTCATATTTTTTGGGGATCCATATTGTTGAAAATAAAAACAAACAAATTAAGTTAATTAAAATAAATATCTTGACTGGTCACAAATTGGGCTGTCCAAGCAAAATTCATGCTAGTCGGTCACAGTGACTAGCCATATTCCAGAAATGATTTTAAACCCTGACTGGGGAAGTTTAAACTATCATGAGAGGCAATATTCATATTTCTGGGAACACTTTACTTTATTAAGGGTTCAGAAAAAGCAAAATAGAGAGTTAGACAAATAAGCAGGCCTGAGGCATGTGAATCAAACATTTGGGCATGTGAGTGTGTAAATAAGCGCTAAGGAGTGTGATACTTGCCCAAGATGTGTGTCTTGGTAGGCCAGCCCTGTAATTTTACTGTGGATATGAATAACATTATTTGTTTTGTTTCTTTGCTGTTCAGGGGATGATTTTGATTTGATCCAGCAAGAAATTGCTATGATGCAACATTGCCAACATGCAAATATTGTAAATTTTGTTGGAAGCTTTCTAAGGTGAGACTTTAAGGGATATTTTGATATTAAGGATGGTGATATATAGCTTCAGTTTCAAATACCAAGTTATGCAAGAAATATTTTTATTTTCCACATGTGAGTTTTGAAAAATAATTAACACCAAACTTTTTAAATCTTAAAGTTAAACAAAGGTTGAGTGAGTGGCCATTTATTTTTCTTAGAGTTTTCACGTGGTGTTTCACAGGGTCTAAAATTTTCGCGTTAATTTCTCATGAATTTCACTGGGTATGTAACAACAGTGTTGGGGCATTGGTAAGATCTCTGCCTCCCGTCACGAAGGTCCTTGGTTCAATCCCCGGCTTGGTTGACGGTTGAACATTTCGTTGACCTTCTTTCTGAACTGAGTGTTCACTCAGCTTTCTATCCTTCTGAGGTCGGTAAAATGAGTACCATCATACATGGAAAGCATTTAAGTGGCCACCAGAGGTGCCTTAAAATGCTTTTGATCATTGTAATGTACCTTTGAGCATATGTGGAAAAGGCACAATATAAATGTACCACTTTTATACCTTTTTTATTTAATTTACTTTATCAACTAATTCAGTCAAAAGTCCAAAGTTTTGTTTTGTGCAATTTACTGTTTTTATCAACGACAACAATAAATTGATTTAAAAACAAAACAAAGCAGAAAGAGTATTTACTAGGTAATATTTTAAGGATATACACAAAAGGAATTGGAAGTAGTTGTCTTGAGTTTAGAGTGGTCAACTTATTGTAATTACTATAGTTTCAATCATTAACAAAACAACTTTTCTCAGCGGTTTCTTAAAATGTGTATTTTAAATCTGGAATTAATTTTGACAAGCAAAGATAACATGTACTAAGTAGTTTAAGAGTTTGCTTATTCATCACAAATGAGACACTCGCATTTCTCTGAAGTTCATACTTGTGGTTCATATTATGATTATTTTGAACAAGTGGGTGTAACACTGAAAGTAGGTACAGGCTTGTCAAAATAAATAACTTTAAAGCTGGCAATCAATGAATTTGACCACTTTCAGTACTATTAACACTAGCTATTAAAAGTATTTTAGAACATGCTTCATGGAGAGTTTGAATTGCAAGTAGGATTTAGAGCCCATCTACATGTTCTTTCTGAGTTGGGCCTCTTGAAAACTTTAAAACATAATAACAAACCAGATTGCGCTCTAAAGCCAACTTAAATTGTGAAGCAAACTCTTCTTGTACATAGCACTATATAGAATACTTTTTAGCTAGTACTATAAAAGTAACTTTCTAGCTTTTATTATTGTAGCACAGCAAATGGCCAATTTCGGCTGGTCACCAGCTTAGTTTGACAACCCTGTATATTGCTTGTTTCCTGTAGAAGAGACAAGTTATGGATTGGAATGGAGTACTGTGGTGGAGGATCACTTCAAGACATCTACTGTGGTAAGTTCTTTGTATGTCAACTTCAATACTCTTACTGTCTTTTATCCCCTACCATAGAAAATTCTAACAGCCAATCAGACGCCTCGTTAGCTACTGTTTATTACTCAGTTTTCAACTGGTTGTTTTCCACTCTTTGTTTCAAAACAATTCCAAAGATTGATAATTACTCAGGCCGGAAGGCACCGAGTTGAGGTTTCGGCCCTGTTTTTATTTTTATTTTTCTTCACGTCGCGATTTTCCTGCGCGTGCATTAGTTTGCGTGGTGGCGCAGTGGTTAGTGCATCGGACTAGTAACCTGATTGAACTTGGATTCAGCATGGCACGGGTTCGATTCCTGGTGGATGCATATTGAATTTTTTTCCTCTTGCTGATTTTTTTTCCCTTTTTTTTCTCTTTTCACATCAAAAAGGAACAATGTCATATTAGCAGAAAACACAGCGTTATAGCATAAACGTTGTAATCATGTATAAACAATTTGCTGGCCATTTTCTTTTAAAACCAGCATCCATTATTCTCAACCTATATTTCATGTATGCTTCGGCAGAGTACTGTATGCATTGTAGTGACAAGTGAAATGGAGGCATATGCTGTTTCAGTCTATTTTAAACCAGTTGCTTAAAAGAACACGGTTTGGCCCAAGTTAGGCTTTTGTGATAAAGCCTCTTGTTAAAACTTGTTTCAAAATGTTTTGAGCTATTTCCAATGATTTCATTTTGTTTTCAATTAATTTTTCTTATGTTTTAAAAACTTTGCTAAAGACATACATTAGGTATTAACAGATAAATTAGTTAAAATACAATGATTTTGCATGAGATATCAGAGAATACATGTAAGCCTCTTATCACTTGTAATTTCATTTTGTAGTGTAGCATTTAAAACCTCAAAATATCCCCCGGCCTCCAAAATGGGTGGTCCATTAAAATATTTAGTACGTTAGAAAATGCACAGTTCATATTATTAATAATGTCATTGTCCCTTGTGGTCATATACAGTCCTAAAACTTGTTATATTCTGTGTTTTCCATTACAGTCACAGGCCCCTTATCAGAACCTCAGATTTCATTTGTAACAGTTGAGACACTAAAGGCAAGTACTAATACCCAGTCCAATGTTATTGGTTTTTATCAAGTGAACATGGAAAGTTTACTTTTTGCCAAGATGGTTTCAGAAACTAAACTGCTGTTGCAAAAGGTTCGTGCCTTTGTCACTCATTTAGCACCTGTACCTCTTCCCTACATTCAAGTGGTGGGTGTTATTGTCAAAAGACCCAGTGTGAGTGATTTTATTTGCTGGCCAGCAGTATAGATGTATAAAATGTTTATTCCCTTTAAATGTTAATGCGGAAAATTGCAACATCAAATATTAACTCAATTTACTATGGATAATGGCAACATCACTGAATATGCATTCTTTGTTGAACCTCTGGAAAAGTTTTATAAGACATTATTACCATAAATTATGACTGAATCACACAGTAGTTATGTTTTTTTCGTATGATTCCAGTTCAGTATTATTTTAGTAAGTAATTAAAATAATGCTGTTTTTGTCTGCTCTAACTGGTGACTTTATTCCACAGGGCCTAGCATATCTTCACAATAAGGGATTGATGCACAGAGACATAAAGGTCAGTAGAATATCCATCAATTGGTTAACAGTCTTACTTAGTACCCAATCTTCTTTTTTTATAATTTTTATTTTTACTCTTGTTCATATTATCATTATCATATTATTATTATTATCCAGCTTTAACATTTTAAAAGTTTTTTAAATTGTTTAATATGTCATTTGATAAATACATTTTATTTATTGCTATTGTGTGTTCTTCCATAGGGAGCAAACATTTTATTATCAACTGATGGGGATGTTAAGTTGGGTAAGTGAAAACTTGTAGCAGTGAGACAGATTTGAACTTGATCATGAATTCATCAAGTTATGTGTGAGTCATAAATTATCAGGTTTTGATTGGTTTAAGATAATAATTATGATAAACACTTTAAACTTGAAGTTCTGGTGCAGTTATAAAAAGCTACAGACCACCTTGAGTTAAAATTAAACCCATTACTGTCAGTCAAATCATTTTTCTAAATGCAATTTATACAACATGTAATGTTGGCATATACAGTATCACTCAGACTGGTCACAAGAAGCCAGATGTGATCCATTTGGCAGTTCAGACAGGTTTAACATCATATGATTGAACATCTGTCAGTTCAACATGCAGCTTAAATTATTTTCAATTAATAATACATTTTTTCTGTAGCCGATTTTGGTATAGCAGCAAGAATTACAGAAACTATGAAGAAGAGAAAATCATTCATTGGCACACCATATTGGTAAGGTTACCGGTATTGGTTATAATGAATTTGAGTGAAGTAAAATACCTTTAATGCAATACAACTCAAGCAATGAATGTATATTTTTAATATCTGTTTTCTTCTGAAAGCAATTTGTTTCTTTATGTAGTTACCAAAGGAAAATCAATCACCATTAAAGAAGGTTACAGTCAGAGAAATTTAGAACTGTTATCAGTGGTATTTTCATAATGTATAACTTTATAACTGTATAACTTGTAGATGTTTGTTCCTCATCTTGCAAAGGTTTCAAAAAGATGAACTTTGTCAAGTAATAGAACTGTCTTGTAACAAACAGATTAAGAGTTGGAGGTTTGTTGTTGTGATAAAAATAGGTATGAGACTAGTAAACATAACTTGCCTTGTCTTGGTATTCTTCCTTGCTATTAGCAATCATGTTAACATGCATCCCTACCTTGTATGAAGTGTGAGGACTTCAAAGTTTTAATGCTCCAAAGTTGTCTGCATATTGTGTCTGTGCTAAACTTTACCATTTTAATTGAAAGTCTTACTCACAAACTCCTGAAGGCTTTGCCGGGCAAAAGAAAAACCTTGCATGCTGTAAGATTAGGGAAAAAAGCATGCTTCAGCAAAACACCTATAGATGTCCCCTCTCTACAAACCCTTTGCATTTTTAATTACAAGTGCATCCCTTAAGGATAACAATTTGTGGCTACAGCAGTGTTTTTTGTTCAAATTTTCCTTCACTCCAAAGTTTCAAAAGTTCAGAAAAGTATAGTGTTTAAAGTGGGCACTTATACATTTACATATTAAATAAGAAAAGTGCTGTTTTTGATTAGACAAAAGTTCAGTCTTGAATTTATAACAAACTTGAGTTCTCATTTAGAACTTAAAATAATTATGTCGGAAGTTGCCACCTGCAAGAGCTATACATGTCCAATCTAATATTTTATGACATTTATTGGCAGGATGGCTCCAGAGATGGCTGCTGTTGAAAGAACAGGTGGATATGACCTGAAGGTAATTTGAAAAAACAGTTTTCCTGCATTTGTCCTATATTTAAATATTAAAATTTTCTCCTTAAATTCTAATTGATTTTGTATGATCAGAACATATTTTAGAATCCGAGCATGCACAGAACTGTGAAAGAACCCTTTTAAGGTCGATTGAGGTCAGGATAAGTTTCCTGGGTGTATATTTTGGTTTCTGTTGGTTATGAGATAATGGCTGTCATCCAAGCTCATACATGTGCAAAGCCAAGGAGTGCCCTTTTAAGGTGCAGGATTGCAGATTAATCCACTGGTGTTGTAAATCCTGTAGCCAACACTCTGTTTATTTGTTCCTTTGATATTGTATGTAGCATTTATTATGTAAAAATGTAATTATATAAACCATTGAAGCTGTTGCAAGTATAGACTACCTGAATAATGCACCCCAGTGGCCATTATAAACACAAACTTCAAGATGAGGTCAAGTTCCAAGTTCACATATATTTACTACATGTAATATGTTTCTGCATTTCAAGCCTCTACTCAAGGTTTTTGTTCATGGCCACTGGGATAATTATAAAGGAATGCAATTGGTCTATAGGCTATCTTTTTGAAAACTGTAAAGTAGTTTTAGTCATTTCAGCAATTTTGTTAAATAATACTAAAATTTTAGAATCAAAATTTAAATCATTTATTAGTAGGGTGAATAACCATCCCATCCCCCTGTCTTGTGTTGGTTGTCCATAGAATATTAAGAACATTAAATAAATAAACATTATAAGTTACAGAGTTATACACTTATAGAGTGCATGTACACTTGGGTTATTTGCACCAAGATTCTGTTAGATTTCAGGAGTTTGGATTGTGTTATGTTACATACATTTTTTTCATTAAACAAAATCACAGTATTTAAAATGTTAATTCAAACAAAGAAAATCTGTACCATTGCTTCGATTACACCAAAACAAAAAAAGCAATTATCCAAAGCTTTATCCCATTTGAGAACTTTACATATTTATTATAAAACAAATGTTTTTTAAGAAACCAATATAGTTGATGACCATGTACAGACAGGTAGTTTTTAACAAACAATATAGTTACTAACCTGGAACAGTTTGACAAATAGAAACTGAGCTCAAATGCATTATTATATTTTTCATAATAGTTATATGGCTGCATAAAACATTCAGCTTACCTGAATGATAAAATATGCTTAGAAATCATTACTCTCTACAGACTTCACCTGCATAGTTATTCAACAAAAGATAACTAAGGCAGGTCTGGAACTACATGTATCTTGGACAAGAGAAACATGTCAAGATCATTGTGTCCATATCCTGTCAAAATGCATATTTGCCCACAAATGGTCATATTGGTTTTTGAAAACACTTTTTAGTATAATGATAAAAGCACCTAGAAATTGAAAAGTACATGAGTGTGTCTTTAGACAAAACATGCAAAAGTTACATAATATTCAAAATTGTATTATCTTGTTGTTATAATGGAACAAATGTCAGAATGTTCAGTTACAATCTGTTCCCTTTGCAGTGTGATATTTGGGCTGTGGGAATCACAGCAATTGAATTTGCAGAACTTCAACCCCCAATGTTTGACCTCCATCCAATGAGGTACTAGTTTTGTCATACAATGATACATGTTTGTTGATATATCAGCATCTTGTTTATGTCACTATTTTCAAGGATATTGCCGTCTGGTAAAATAATAATGACATTCATTGGGCTAAGCTGTCTCTTACAAAGCCTGTTAGGAATTATTTTGTTTGCCAGCATAAATTTTGTTACTGAAATTGATGGAATTGTCAGGGAAAAACTGCTTTCGGCCATGTTTTGTGTGGTTAATTGTTGCTTTCCACATGTAAGCAGGACAGTATCTGTTATAAAAAGTATTGCTTGACGTATTGTTTGACATCAACAGATCAGTAGATTGGCAAGTACAACATGTTGACTTCAAAACAACAGGGCTTGTCAGAATTATAAAATCATAGAAAATCCAGAAAGTCATGAAATCTTGACATTTCAGAATCCAGATCTGGAAATCCTGGGAAATCAAGTTTGTTCATGGAAAGTTTTATGGAAAATTGGATGCTGTTCTTATTTTTTCCATGAAATTGTAAACTATTTTGATTAATACATTAAGAGACTGTTCATTTTTTATTAGGTAGGGTGATCTGGTGGGAAGAGGATGCTTTCTGAAAAAATAGGCATCACCCCCCCCCCTCTCTCTCCACAGTTTTTGAGACCTCCCCCCCTCCTTAAACCTCATTAATTTTTTGTAAGTGATCCCCCATACAAATATTGCTTTATTAATAAAAACAGACAATTATGATTTTTTTGATCACCCTCCCCCCCTTTAGACCTCAATTTTTTATGACCCCTCTAATTCCCACCAGGCCCCCAATCTCATAAAAAATGAGCGATCCCCAAAACTAGTACTGAAGCAGTTGTTTTATCTTTGTAAAAAAAAGCTTGATTTGTGCTAGTTTTTAGCTTGGTCTGAATCTGTTTTTGATCTATACTTTGGTTTCATGCACTGAACTGTTTTTTTGCAGAGCTCTTTATATTATATCAAAGAAAAACTTTATTCCGCCTACTCTGAAGGACAAGAATAAATGGTAAGGTGCAGCTCTGATCTGTTGTTGTTTAATGACCTTGACAGCTCTTTAGTATTAAGTCCCTGTAATGTTTTCCTTGCTCAGGACATTCTTATCTGCCTTTTTTCCTTATAACTATTATGTACAGATCCCCAGAACTTGACTCCGTGAGGCATGTTTGAATAGATCAAACACTATTCAGCATTGTTGGATGCAAAATCATTATAATGTTAAGTTCACTTAAACATTGTGGAGGATGATTTTGGATCAAATTTGGTTTTTGTTCAAACTTTTTATCCAACCACATTCAACATTTTCACGAGCACTTGTGCTCATTGTCAACATCTTCTCACAATGTGAAATAGTAGTCACACCATCCATAAGTATTGTCAGCGCACACACACGCATAGCCTTGATAAATTAAGCTGCCTTCAATCGTCAGCTCTTTTATGATATTGTTAATTAAAAATGCTTTTTTTTGTTCTCTTCT
Organism: Parazoanthus swiftii; assembly: GCA_025403585.1. NCBI lineage: Eukaryota > Metazoa > Cnidaria > Anthozoa > Zoantharia > Parazoanthidae > Parazoanthus > Parazoanthus swiftii. The sequence continues at coordinate 18,821 of JAOBYE010083227.1, forward strand.
TTTAATCCACAATCTCCTCTTCCCACTCTTAGGTCATTTGCTTATGTTTTTCTTCAAAAAGGTTGCTTTCTTAGACAGGTGCCCCATAGAGACAGGTTTTAGTTTTCACCATTAATGTTTTTATGAGTATCTTTGTTTTGTATTGAAGGTCTCCAGAAATGCAACATTTCATTAAAGTGTCACTCACCAAAAACCCCAAGAA
>JAOBYE010083338.1:0-28964 GCA_025403585.1 Parazoanthus swiftii
GATATCTCCCTTTTTATCCAGAAGTTAGAAAAATCGACGAAGTTTAAGTGCCTTTATCGAGCATAGGGACATTTCGTAACATTTTAGTTGATAATTGGCTCCGAAAAAATGAAAAATGATGAAACGAACTTTTTTGCACCATGGACGTAAAATTCGTGTGTTGCCGGATTTGCAGAACGATTTATAACTCTTTTTGATTATTTTTGGATCTACAGTAGAAGTCGATAGAAATGTTACAAAAATAGGGAACTTTGCATCTATAGACAGATAGATAGGTAGATAGATAGATAGATAGATAGATAGATAGATAGATAGATAGATAGATAGATAGATAGATAGACAGACCGTAACACTCAAGGTTTTCATCAAGGGTGTTAAAGGGGCTAATAATGGGAATGCCCGTTTCTGAACTCTTTCAAGACCACCACAGAGATATTTTGGTAGGGCAAGATGGAATATGGGTGAGCAGTAATCCAATACTGGTCTGATAGTGGTACAATAAAAACTAACAATATCAGTAGACGGGACACTGGCCCTGTGAAGTAAAACAAGAAAGTACATTCGTTTGTCGCTAGAGATGGTGAGACCCAAGACCTAAGCACTGTCAACCACTGAGAGTTCAGATCCGTTAACAAGCAGTGGGTAGAAAGTCTGTTTATTCCTTTTGAATTCTGTCAGGAGCTTTTTGCATTTGTCAGCATCGAGCTGCATCGAGTTCTCTCTGGACCAGTCTTCAACTAGGTTTACTGCGCTCTGGGTGCTGGCTTGAGGTGGATTTTCAACGATGGTGGTGTTGACCGCGTACTTCCAGGAACATGTTACGGGGATGGCAAGATTGACAGTGCTCAGGTTGTTATCGGGATTGCCTCGAAGTACAATTTTGTCGTCCACGTACTTCCAGGTGCTTATCATGGAGATGACAAGATCTTCTATCATCAGTAGGAACAGCCAAGGCCCCAATTTCGTACCCTGTGGGACCCCCGCCGGCACTGGACCCCATTCTGAGAAGCAATCCGATGGAAGGTTGACGCACTGCTTCCGGTTGGTCAAAACGTCGACGAGCAAACGTGCCACCCCACGAAATGGAGAGGTTGTAAAACTTTCGAGCTGGAAAAGAAGATGATCAATCAGATCAAAAGTTTTTCTGTAATCAAACAGCACTACGCGGATTCAGATTCAGTTATGAGTTAATGACACTAAGACTTGGGTGGCAGAGGGTTTTGGGACGCCACAGAGTTGGTCTACATGTAGGACAACGGCTTGCAGAATTGCAGGACTAACATTAGAAGCGACAGCAAAGTCCTCTGAAAGTTTGGAAGTGATGGAGTAAGAGAAATAGGGTGGAGATGTTTGCTGATACTTTCAGTGGGCTGTTGTTTTGGGATGGGAACAATGTTAGCCAGGTTCCAAGATTGGGGTAGCCTTTGTTCGGCGAAACTGCTGTTGAGTATGGTCTCGTAGGAGCCAATTCGAAATGCCGTCCGGTCCAGGTGAGTTGCTGGGGCTTAGCTTTTTCAAAGTTTTCAAAACTTCAGATTCAGACACGAGTAGAACGTCAGCCGGCTCGATTGAAGCAGGAGGGAAGACTCCAGAGGTTGAAAACCTTGCATAGGTTCAGGAAAGCGTTGTTGATAAGGTATGCCAACTCCGGGGGCGAAATGGAATCTGCTTCTAGGGTGTGGAGTTTGGAGAGCAGATCCTGAGACCCGGAGGCGAGTGCCATGCCCGCAATCTTTTTCGCAGTACTGCACCACTGATTTGGTTTGGTTTGCTTTAAACTCTAGACCTTAGATGCAAAGAACCTGCTGCGAAGAGATTTACGCTGACCATTGACAACATTCCTGTAGTGCTTGTAGTTCTCATTATCGCTTGAGACAAAGGCTTTCTGACGAAGACGAACGAGTTTCCTGAATTCAAATGTAACCCAAGGTGGGTCGTTAACATGAAGCTTGGAGAATTTAGTTAACATGATCGTGTCCATACCAACCTGGACTAGGTCTTGGAAAAAACTGGACTTCTCCTCATAATCGCCAGAGTTCATAAGGAACCAGTTGATGGAACTGAGGTACCGGCCAAGTTTACGCTTTCTGCTGTCGCGAGTGTCGCTTCTCTTAACAAGTTTCCTACTGACTCTTGATTTCGCAAACCTTGCCTTCGGACGAAGACCTACAACATTGTGATCGGAAAAACCGAAAGGTGGTCAAATGTTCACAGCTTTCTTTGCGAACAAGCCAGTTAGACTGATGATAACCAACTCCAGTGCCTTATTCCCTCTGGTCGGTTTTTCAACTCTCTGTCTTAGCCTGCTTTAGGAAGTAAGGCGGGTGATATTCAAGCGGTTGAAATCGCCACATAGCATGATATCATAACCGGTGCACAGGCCTTTGACAGTGGTGAATGAGGTAGACAAGTAATCTAGTATAGCACGATCAACTGACAACAACACAGGGGACCCCACACCGTAATCTGGTCGGCCTAAGCCACATCCACAGGGCCTCAAAGTCATCACAGTGTAATTGACGCAAGGGCTTAAATTGGGTGCAGTTCATAATGAACGTTCGACTCCGCCGTGTGACCCAGTGATCCAGTTCCTTGAGATTAATTTATTATCTCAATAATAATTTATTATTATTATTATTATTTATAATGTATTTGGAGATGTCTTCTGCTACCAAGACCGGTTTAGTTAGTAAAATGCGTAAACTAAGCTCTATACCAAAGTTTAACACTTTAAACATGTATATTACGATTTCAGGTAAAAACAAACCTAGAACTGAACAACCGCCCTATATCATGTTCTATAAATCTAAGAAGACAGACAAGTCAGTGGTATAGAGAAGTAGTTTCCAAGATTGCCTTTTCTAGATTTCTTACAAATACTACTACCATAGCTCTGTCCCAGTCACTGGGGAATGTACTTGTATTGTAGCTTTGCTAGAAAATGTAGCCGGAGCAAGCAAAATATCTAGACCGAGAGGTCACATAGAATGTGCGGTGAGAAACCTTCAAGTCGAGAAAGACTTAAGTGAGTTGAAAATCGCAAGCTGTTTGCGATTACCAAGTTTAGTAAGAATTATATCCTCGATCCTTGAAAGTACCGTAAGACGAATTAAGCTCCCCTTGGGGGTACTATCCGGGTATGCGTCGCCCTTAAACTAAAGTATGGTTTTCGAGCAAAATTGGTATAGAAAAGGGTTTACATTTTACTTAGTTAGTCTGGAAAAATGTTTGGTTTTCGCACAGAAATTATCAGCCATAAACGTTTTTCTTAACTTGTTCCAAGTTTTCTGCCGTGGGTCGTCACTTCACAGATTTTAAAATAAAAGGTTAGAAAAATACGAGCTTTGTTTCTACCAGGGTTTTTTAATGGCATGTTTATAGTTTAGCGTGTTTCGTCTGGTCAGAAGGTAGTATCAACTTTTGCAGTTTAGTCTAAAATAGAGCCTAGAAAATTACCCTTTCCGGCTGAAGTAGTATGGAATCGATTTACGCGGATCTAAAACTGAGTCACTTCGGATTTCAGATCGTCTATTTTGTTAAGAAATGTTTTTGGAAACTGTGTGTCTGAAAACTATTCATTTACTTTGTGGAGTGTTGTTTTTTCCTACTGCGGGTCTCGTTACATTTTAGGTGTTGGTCGATTCCACATATTTCGCTGTGTTTGGGTGAATGACCTGGGAAACTAAAATGTCTAGTTGTTGGTCTGGACAGGTTGATCCTTGTGTTTAGAACATTTAGAAAATGTTCGCAAAACCATCACCGATTGAACGGTCAGTTTCTCCAATATAAAGTACACCGTTGCGGCAAGCAAATGTGATGCTGCAGTAAACAATGATGGAAGTATTGCATTCAAAATAGTGATTAATTTGACAAGAATCTTTGGGTACTGCACCTTAAGTCTTAAAATGAATACATGGACAAGTGTTACTGTTTAAAAATTTACAAGTGTATTCCAAAGCTCCTGGTTGTAATTCTTGGTTGTTAGGAAGATGTTTCTGATCAACAAATTTCGTAGTTTTTTTTTCTCATTTGAATTAGGCGACTATTCAAATAGAAAAAACTGGTTGGCACTGCTTTAGGATCTGATGGAAAGTTTTACCGAACGCACTACTAGCAGCCAGTGTGGTGTGGTGTGGGCAGAAAAAAATATAGTAATGGTATTAAAAAGACTATCGGCGTTTTTCACTAGAAGGTTTTGTTTTTCCTTAGAAAGAAAATAATTTAAAGTTAGTTGAAAAGCTAATAACGGGTGGACAATGACCGCATACCTTTGTAATAAGTAAATAAAGACAATTTTTCTAATCGAGTTATTTGCCTTTTTTATTTTATTTACACACATCTAAAGTTTTACATCGATTTTCGTTCGTAAAACAAGTTTTCAACAGTTCTTTCTTTTGCTGTCGAAACTTCGGGACATGCTTTGGAATCTATGTTAAGAAAGCAGCGTCTCCAATTGAATTAGTAGTCAGAGTGGTCTGAGCAGCTATCATCCATAGGTCAGCAGCCTTTCTCTAGTCTTCATGCGCGTAGAATTGACGTTTGCAGTGTTCACGTGCCACCCTGCACATTTCGTTAACTGTCCTTGTAAGCTGTGTAGGAAAACAAAAGTCAATTAGATTTCATGTCATTTGTTAGCAAAATGCTACGTGCGGAGGGTTAAGAGACTTTAAGAAATGGTAATTTATGATATCTTGTCGAAAACTTAAATAGTTCAAAATTCGAATTTTAATGTGAGTGAAGAGTTAAATGACTGATACGTAAGTTGATTAAAGAAGAATTTCGGCTTGTATACAGTCCTCTCGTTCAGTTAAAGTGGCTCCCAAGTGTTTTTCATTTTTCTGTGCCACTTTACAAAAAGCTTTCTTGTATATAATGATGGATTTGCGCCAGCTTTTGTTATCTGATGTTGTAAAAACGTTTCAGCTTGACAATCCTTGTACTCCCATCGAAAGTTATGTTTCCGTGGCAACTTGGCAGGGCCTTAAATACAGCCTATATTTGGCATTTGACTGCATGTTGCAGAAAAAGTAGTCGGTGAAACTACATTTTTATTGCATCAAATTGTTCGCTTGTATGACATTGTTAAAGAAAGTTTCAAAAAATTTCTGTCAAAAGTGTTTTGCGCCACCTTAACATTTCAGAATGTTAAGGTGCGCCTAAATTTCTCGACATAATTTTGCAAAAGTTTCTCAAAATGTGATCCATTGTGTGCAAACGATTTTGATGCAATAAAAAAGGATTTTACAGTCTAATTTTGAGTAAAATGCAGTCGAATGTTAGAAATATTGTGCATTTGAGGCCCTCTAAAATTGCGTTGACAACTCAAATGTCAGTGGAAATACAAGAGTTAATAAGTTGAAATGTTACTCTAAATTCAGCTCTTAACAAGTAGCAACTATCTTTTACCATAAACTAAGCTTTTCAGAAAGTTCAGTGGCAATGTAAAGTGGAAAACGTTTTCAAAGCACCTGAAATAAACCCACCTTTGATTAACGTTTTATTATTGTATATTGGCTCTAAGCTATACAAACATGAAACTGTGAACGAAATGTTACCGGGGAAGGTAAGCAAAATAGATTTTACGCGTTTACAAGAAAAGCAAAATTTTTTATTGAAAGCAAAATATTTTCCTAAAAACTGAGGAAGAAAGTGACACAGCAATCAACTAAGGAATGAAACCTCCCATAAAGACAGTAACAATTGCAGTTTGCATCGGGATCGGACAGAAAGTAGAAAATCATAAAAAAACAACTGCAACTTAAGCTGAGTGTCAAACGCCCCTCAAATAGCAATAAAAAGAAGTAATCTGAGCCTCGGGCTACTGTTTAGAGCGAATGTAAGGTGATACAAAAAGAAGAAAAAGGACACTGCATGAGTAAATTTATCTTTTAGTGCATTTAAATGTCGTTTGCATTCCAGGATGGAAGTAGACAACAGAGAAATTACTTCTGACAACAAAATATTAGAAGATTTAAGACTGTCCATTTGATTTCAGGGCTGGTGGAGTAGAATGATTCGCCTGGGTAGAACTTATTTTTTTCGGTCAACGTTCTCTTTCAATATTTTGATTTTTTCAATTCCTTTTCTTTAAGCTTTTGAGCCGTACAAGTTTTTTCCGTCTGGATCGATCTCGCAAATTTTGCCTATGAATACTTCTCTGGCGATATCAAGTAGTTTGTCCTTAAAGTTTCTATACAATTTTATGCGCTTCTTCGACAAAGTTTTAATGTCAATAATCGGAAATTGTTTTCCAGACGACTGTGACACTAAATGATTATGGAAGAAAATAATCTCCATAAAGGATTAGTTTAGAAAATATAAGTGGGGCTTTGAAAACAGCTCTGAAAATAACTAATAAAAAACTGCTGGTTTGGTTTTGGTTTCATGCTGGTCTTATTCAGATTTACTGATACGTTATTGAAGAACTTTTTGTCACGTGCGGTTAAATACAAAGTTGCTAAAATCAAAGTGAATTCCAGTAAGATTCCTAAAATACGTGCAATTCCACAACTGGTTTCGGTTCCCGATCAAACCCTATACAAACTGCAAACCACTTTAGGAGAAACCACCCAAAATGTAAACACAGCTACTGTGCAACTTTATTATGGGAAACATTAGCAACCGTTAATTTAAAATTAACATAAAAGAGGGTTACTTAACACATGCACAGCTGCGTGGAGGATAATATTCTAAAACAAAATAAGAAATTTGCTCATTTTATTTAATAAATGGCCTCTAATACCACCTTTAATTGCAATTTTAAGATAGTTGGATAATTTCTGCCTAATAGATTTTTTAAAAATACTGATTAAACTGGCCTCCAAATAAAGAATAGTCTTAAAATAAAGACCTAAAAATGATTTTCTCTTTTCTCCCATAATTTAAAAGTTACTACGTACGTTATCTTAAATGCTTACACAAGTATTAAGCCCAAGTTATTTTTAATAGTTAGTACCAAACGAAAACGAAGATATTTTGAATTGTATTTTCACACCAGTTTGTTCATGAGAAAGGGACACTATACATTTTTCTAAGATTTTTTATCTGTGTTTTTTACATCCTTAACATTTCGTTTTAGTTCTTGCAAATATTCCTGAATGCAGAAACTGTCATTTTGAAATGCAAAAACAAACATTTTATCTCACAGCTACGTGTACTCAACAATTTCATAATCTTTTTGTTCTGGCCTATATTGTTTTTGGAACACCATTTATTTACAAACATACATTCAGGGACTATATCTGTTTATATAAAGGAGAACAAAAGATCATATTTAGCATTACAATAACAACGGTCCTCCGAGTTTTAGACGACAGTTTTATCACTTCACTGCAATAATCACCAATATTATATTTATAGCCTGAACAAACATAGTGTTTGTAAGAGGATGCTGTAGATTATTACTCGGAAGGTTAAAAGTACACTAGCTTTCTAGTGGCAATAAATTAATTAATGAAAGCCATCGGGAGACTGCTTTCAAAATAGAGTACGTTTTTGACGGAAGAACAAAAGCATAGGAACTTTTTGTACAGTGGACGGAGAGACATCTAAGATTATTTTCTGCTCATGAAGAAGTTTGATTTTAAATAACGCGTAAAATAGAGCACGAAGGAAATCTTGATGACATGGCAAAGTATTATTTTGAAGAAAGATATTAAAGAACTGAAGCAGCAATCACAAAAACTTATTGAAAATTCTTAAACAGAAAAGACAAAGTTAGAAACGGTGAAAATGACCGTGACAGTGAAGAGATATAGCATCAGAGACAGGGATAAAAAGTATAGCTTCTTCAAGACAAACTCAAAATCAAACCTACCAACAGCTCTCTCTTTTTGCCTGCACCTGGAATATTTCCACCGCCACCTGCCGTAAAAGCCTCACTTTCTGGTATAACAGCAAATGCAAGCAGCAAAAATGCAAGAAGTACACAAACTTTTGAGTTCATTTTGTAGTTGAATTGAAAAGTATAAAGTATTGACTCAACTGCTAGTCCGTCTAATGGTGGCTGTTTCGCTTCGATGTGACAAGTTTAGAGTACCTACTTTTATGTTAGCAAGAACAAAACCCTAGAGCAATTTCCGCAGGACCGGAATTAAGAGTTAATAACTTTATAATTAAGTTAGAATGTGTGACAAGATTGAGTTGATAGCCGGACTTTTAATCAAACAACGCTTGAAAATGTACAGAGCTTGCACCGGAACACTTGTCAAGGAAACCGAGTGGATTTGCCCTTGTGCAAACTTGCTATGTTATATTACTTCACGAACAAGGCGCTGTTATTAATTTTGGTTCAGTGGGCTCACCATGTCGTATTTTAATACTTTGTTCTTTATTATAGACTTTTTTACTAAGAAAAAATGCTCGAGTGACTTATGCGGAGATAAGCCTTTTTCCTCTGAAGAAACAATGTTTCCAAGATAAGCAGTCAAAGAGATTTTGCCGCTAAACTGCTATTGTCTTAAAAGCTAAGATAAATCTTAGTCAGTTCTTGACTCGTCTAAAAAATGTAAAGCAAAGCTTTTCTTTTGCTGCGGGGGAGTTTATTGTAAAATGCTTGTGTACTGTTTCCACTCTCCAAACAGTTCACTTTCAAAGACAAACGCGCGCGCCTGAGCAGGTTTAAATCTAAACTTTGACAGTTCAAAAGTACATAGAGGAATTCGTGGACTTCCAATGCAATTAAGATTCTATCAAAACATTTATCTTTGTTTATTGTGCATGATGAATCCATTCAATAAAAATCGTTTTAACTGCTTTCACTTGAGCTAACGGAACCAATTCTTTCTTCAACACCTCGGAACGCGTTATCATAAAATACGGTTATTGATAAAGATTTAAGTTTGAAAGAAATTTAAAAACTGAAGAAACATGAAATATACTGACAATTCTTCAGAAATAAATTATGCTAAAACCAGACGAAATCGTACACAACAAAAGTGAAATATATCTTGTTGCAGAGGTTGGCAGTTATCAAAATATCCAAAAGTGGCTTTCTTTTTTTAATAGCTCTTAGGTACAATCACATTCAAAACTTCAGTTTCTAACAACAAATAAAGACTGTGTACTATTGACACATAAAGCTTCACGTGGATTATTTTCAACACCGCTTCCGACCACATCAAACCCTCGCTTTTCTTGTTTTAAGCATTAACGTCATAACTGCAACAATGACAATTATATATTTCTTTTTTTGCATGCTTAAAAAAATGTTTTTTCCTTTTCAGGTAATATGTAATGAAAAGTTGTTTCGGCTGGAATTTATACCCCCTTAGCATTTAGTAACAGGGGAAACTGAAAAAAAAATGAAAAACTTCCCAATTCACGGCCTTTTCAAACTTGCTTAGCGCAGCAAACATTTGCAATTGGAAATGATTGCATTTTCAAATCATGGGTAAAATTAATTGAAAGTGATGTTTGGAAAGCGGTAGTGGTTGGCGCAAATGCTTTACTTAAGGAGGTTGGCTCAGTCAGTCATTTTAAAACTGTTGTCATGAGGGGCCCTGATAGCCTAGTAAAAGCTAAAGTACTAAAAACAGTTACATAGTATAAAAACTATTCTAGCTATTGTTAGAGGCCAAATCGTCAACTGAAGTCTCAATTGGCACTTATTCAGAGTTAAAACTTAACTCGCAACTGCGTTTTGATGACTTGAAGTTTACTCAGATGGATAACTGACCAAACTTGAAAAACTGCTTTTCAAGATTTTTAATACAATCTGACTTATCCCCTGGCTAGACCCTACTGGTTTCTCGAAGCACTTGTCCCATTTTATTCCCATTTCATAAAAGTATTTTTTAGATCTGCCATCGTACCCAGTTGGCATACTTCGAGACTCATGACTCAACTAGAGGTTATTTGTCGTGCAAAATAAATTGTCTGGCGCAAGTAGTCTTGGTGATTGTTTTTTCTTAAAAACATCTCCAAGTTTCCCGCACCAATCAGTGCTCATCCGCTTGTTAGCAAAACAATGGTTTTACTAAACTGAAGGAAATCAACGCGTGATTCATGGCGAGTTGATTATTGTCAAAACAGTTTTGACTATGATTTCTGTAACTATTTTTACTAGTTATTATGTTTGATGAGATTAAGGTACTGAAAAATTAAATGGAAAAATCAAAAATTCAATTAATCGTCATTTAATATAAACGATTAAAGGCTAAGAGAAAACTATCGGGTTTGAAATTGTAGAATTTCAAAATATTAAAGCATCTATTTATGCTTGTACTATAATTTTCGCGAATGTTATGTAAGCAAGACAGCGCCATTTTATGGTGAAATAGTGCAGGTCTTAAACTTTTATAACTTTAGATTTTATGTATATCATGTGTATATATATAAAAGATCGCTTTAGAGCGTGAAACTCGAGTAACCGATTTTAACGTATTTTATTTTTTAGCTTTTGACCATTTTATCGTACAATATTCACCGCTCTGTACAACGTACATTGAGCCCTTTCGAGCCCGTGCAACACAAATTTCACATTATATATAATCATATATAAATATATGATTTTAGCAAATATTATCGGTATTGGACTTTCTCAATTTGATCTCTAAATTAATGAATAAGAGAAACGGTTTTCCTAAACGAGAATTTTACGAAAACGTAGACGGAGCAATAAATATCCTTGAAAGGGCTTTCCAAGTTAATGGTTTATTAATTTACCTTTTCAACGCTACTGTGTTCCATTTTATGACACATACTTGAGATTAATAGTTTTGAGCTTTTTGCATCCTCTCTCTGGACGAACCAAAACGGGTAATAGATTTAATAGGGAGGTAAGTACCTTGTTCGAAGGCAGAAATGGAAATGGGACATACAACGATTCCCTATCTCCTCTATTAAACAAGACAAAAATTTTCAAGAAAATGTTGGCTGTTTGGTACTTTAGTGTAACGGAAAGTTTACACGGTCACGACTCTTTCCTGCTGGTTTCACTTGTTGTATACGCGCATGGTGCTTTTAAATTGCTGTATTACAAAAAATACTTTATATGGTTTTTAACGATTCATTATTTCTTTGTTAAGAATGTCTGTGTTGTTGAAGTAATACTTGATAACACGAAACCCATATTACATTTGAGAAACTGCTATCATAATATTTGCTAAGCTTTTAAGTATGTTATCACTTTCATCTGAGTTCTCTTTTTTCTACTTATCATTGCTCTCTGCTATACAGAGACAAACAGTAATCAGAAACAACAACTTTTAATATTTAAACTGCTCTTGTATGTCAAAAACTTCAACAAGCATGAACAGAGAACAAAGGTATTGAAACGAAGGGCTTTGGCTTGATTTGAGACAAATATAAAGGGGCAATTTTCTGATGCAATAAAATATATCGCTCTTTGGGCATCCACAGTATTCGTGATATGATAACCGATCTACAACCAGATAATATCGTTATCCAAGCATCGTTATCGTAATATCCGTTTACCGCCTTATACTTTTGGTAACCCAGTAAGTTACATTCTGTATATCAGAGAAAATCCACTTTCAAAGAATCAATTTGACCTGGGAATGTGTTTCCTCTGACCGGCATTAGAGAATCTCAGCTCTTAAACTTTTAAAGGGAAATGGTTTAGTGTCGGAATAAAGAATTTCCGGGGAAGCTTTTGATTTTGCGGGACATTGGCGTATTTTTTGTTTTAAATCAGGAGGGGAGATGCAGATATCATTCACTGAGAACTCAGATACAAGAGATAACAACCAAATTATTTTCAAAACAAAAAACGTTCCATAACTTGCATTTTGTATTAAAATTTTAATTGCTCCCATATTTCTTTTACCTTCTAAAAGAAAGAATCTGCGAAGGAAACAACCACGGCGAATTATTTTAGTCTGATTTATTTATTGTCCGGCTGCACAAAGTGCGCGGCGGGTGAGAGCCCTTGACTTCACACAAAACGCAACTAAAACAATCGGCTGACAACTTCATTCAGCTATTATTGAGTGATTTAAGATAAAATAATTACTGCTTTCCCCTCCGATGGAACTGCAAGTCACGTTAAAAGCTTATTCTCATCTAGTTCTGTCTAGGTTTGTCTGCTTTTCGGACTGTGCTGGTTTCCTTTTTAAGTGTTGTAGATTTGTCAAATTTTAAAGCCACATCAATGTTGTTTCTTCCCTTTCTAAGCTCTTTTCGGTTTTGGCTTTCACTTAATGTTATGAACAAACATTACACGATTATAAAGAAATTTCCCCTTTGAAATTTATCCCTTAATGTTAATTGGAAGGCGAGAAACTTGAGAGAAATCAACTGTGGAAATGTGAGGGTGAGGCCATCTGCTTTCCAAAGAACTTTGTCGGGTTTCAGATTCTTAAAATTCAAACAAAGCCGTTCAAAAGCATCAGTTGAAGAAATGTTAGGCAAGATACATGTACATCATTATTGCTAATTTAAAGTACTTGTGAATCAGTGGTCTTCAGATACCAGTAGTCAACTACTGCAAATCAGAGTGCTTTCAAATTTAGTTTCCGAGTTTTCGTTGTTTCTAAGAACTTACAGCTCATGCTTTGTCCCAATAAATTGAGTTTGCAGACAGTTCACATGTATACACAGAGATGAATATTGCCATTTGAAAGAATTGAGGCCGTAATTAATCCAAATTGAACCTATCAGTCAACAGTGAAACAAAAATCCCTTTACAAAGAGAAGAAAAGGTGTCTTGTACAAGGCTTTCATTGTAAGATTGCAAATAGGCTCTTACCAGAGTTTTCAATAGTCTTTATATTAAATGTCATATGATAGAAAGCTTTAATTTAATTTATTTTAAATCGATTAACAGTTTTTCGAATGGGTATTTTGCGTTACATCAAATTAAAGCGCTTACACTTTGAGGAGTGAAAATGAAAATTTCCTTTTGGCTCTATAGCTTACAATACTAAATTTATATGTGTAAATGATAGGTCGATATCATAACTCACGATACGAAATTTCTTAATTTAATAATTTACAAGCTAAGTATAAAACTTGTTGAATTCGACCTTTTTAAAAAGCGCTTCTATATTCTTTTGCAGCCAAAAAAAATAATTCGAGTTGGTGATATCATGTATTTTTTTACCAGACAGATCAATAGACACAGTGAACATCGGGAATCATTAAATGTTTACCAATTAAGGCGAAAAACGTAATAACAAAATCCAGAAAGAACTTTTTACGATTTATCTAACTTGAAAGATCCAGAAAACCAGGTCTGTAGCTGCTGACTTCTCGATCAGACTCACTAGCTAGCGCATAACTGAAGTAATTGATGTGCAATTTAAGTTCTGTAGTTATTATATTATAAAAGATGGTCCATAAGGACTGATTCAGTATACGATATGACTGTCTCGAACATTCGACACCATACCGTAAAAATCTCTCCACAACTTGTGTTAGACTAACGCATACCGCCTTCATACAAGTTGCCGAAGGATAATTTGAGCCAAGTCATGTTTCAAAATCCATTAAAAATCGCAGCAAAATAATTTAATCTGCCAAGAAGATAACGAGGAAGAAGTTGGCAAATACCTCATTATCTTGTCATATCGCATGCGTCAAATCGTGTCAAGTGTGTTGTGTATATCAATAAGAACACGTGCGACAAAGTCTTATCGAATTGCATGCGTCAAGTTGTTTGAAAGAGTTTGTCGTGTGCGTAAAGACACTTCTGACAATCTTTATCATTTAAATCGGTTTCGAAACTGAGACAGTTGCTTGATAATTAGATGAGTTCAACATGAGGAACTTAAAACTCACCACAAAAGTAAAAGAAAAGACCAGTCGTTTTAGCAAGGAGCAACAATGTTCTACTTCGCTATTGTCTGAGATACGGCAGATCGAGCTTCTTTTTAAAATACAAATTTATCACTGTATGTAAAGTAACATTTGCAGTTGTAAAGCTAAATAAAGTGTTTTCCATGAAGTATAAATACTAACAAATATTGAAACTTTTCACCGAAATAGAGATGAGACAAAATATGAAGATGTATATTTTAAATATATCATTCAATCATTGATTGATGAGAGACGAGGTCATTCGCATTCCTTTCAAAAGACTAAATCACAAAAAAATAGCTTCGTCAATCTCTGTTAATAGTGAACAATAGAAATACAAGCTTCCCTCTTTCTTCATGGTTAGCAGTAATAGTTACTTTTCAATATGAAACATGACGTCATCAACCACACAGAACTTTCTTTCTGAAGAGATATTTTCCTCTTCCTTTTTTATTCTCGTTTAAATTACCATCTTTGACTGCAGTCTCCTTCACCATCACTCAGCTCGAATACTGTTATTTGCCGATAAATTTACCTATATCGTCTTGACTCCACTCTCATTCGCTCGTGCACTAGCCCCATTTACCATCACTCGACACGGATACTGCATTTTCACTATTTTCCCTATTTTCCCTATAGAATTGCCTGTACTATCTTTTAAAGTAATTTCCTTTGCCCCTATTAGTCCTCATTTCCGTCAATCAACTTGGCGTACTGCAATTTCCCTATAGAATTACTTATAACTTCTCTCATTGCAGTCTCCTTTGCACCAATTAGCTCCATTTACCATCATGTTCTCATCTTAGATACTGTCATTCGCCGATAAGATTATCTATATAAACTTTAAGTCCAGCCTCCTTCACCCACATTAGCGGCGAATTAGCCCTCATTTACCATCACTCAGCAATATATTTCGTTATTTACCGATAGAGTTACCAGTATCATTTTTGACTCCAGTCTCCGTTGCCCGCATCAGCCCTAGTACCCATCTATTCTCCTATTTGCCGATAAGATTGCACATATTATCTTTGACTCCAAATGTTTACAAGTAGAACGAAAGCGTCCAGCAAGTGAAAAATTGCTGGTATGACACATTTAAGTTCAGTGTACGAATTTTATACATACTGGCATTTCCCTCCATTAAGCTGGAAACAGGATTTTGGGAGACATTGGGGCTGGGAACTGAACGCAAATTGGGCAAGGTACTAAGGAAACAGGACTAGCACGTTCCATTTTAACCTTTTCTGTGTTGGGTGTTTGCTTCGAAAGATTTCAAAATGGCAGATTTTAAAGGTTGGTACAAAATTCCGGGTTAACTAGTGATAAATTTAAGATTGTACAGCGCTATTTCTTAAAGTTCAACGGCACTGGGATGAAGTCGAAACTTTGGACCTCAGACCTGATCCAACTCTTACTGAAATAGATGGCGTGTTGCTTTGGGTATCCCGCCCAACCCCGGGCCCCGTCAATTGGCTCTCCATCATCGCATTGTCTACTTGCAAACTGAGCAAAAACATCGCTCAGAGGTTGCTGTCCATCCACAACAGAACAGGTATACCAAGGCTTTATAACTTTATTTATGCTTTTGATCTTGTTGAACCACAAATAAAAACCATGATGGCTAAACAAAAGGTTCGAAAGGCTGGTAGATGGAAGCGCTTACGCGACAGAGATGACCATAAAAATTGTGCCGTAACATCATGAGCGGAAATAGTGCCTGGCATCGAAGTACTGTTAAACTTTTTTAAACACGTAACGCTGAAAACTTCCCCGGAATGTGGTTTGTTTGCTTAATTGATAGTGTTATATGACTCCGTGTGCAACTAGAACACAACAGAATGAGGTAAAATTTAACACAGTATTTTATTTTGCCATTTTTAATGTACATTTTCAGATGGAAGTAAAAAGAAAAAACAGGAGACGGCCTCGAAAAAGGACGCAGGCGGGGAAGCTAAACATACGATTTTTACTTGGCTTTACCATACGCCCATATATACAAGAACGTCTACTTTTTTGAGCCAATACTGAGCCAGGACTGTCATTTCAGTTCGCATATTAAACTTGTCGTTAACAAAACTAGGCGGTCCACAAAATGAGGATGGGAGGGGGGGGGGAGGGGGGGACAACTGCTTTGTCTGCTAAGCAAAATCTTAAAACCATCCTTGTTATACTACAACCGCAAAAAAAGGAAATATAGGGACTATTGTATTAGTTTTCTTGTTCAGTTTTTGCTGTTCTTTTGTTATTTCATCAATTGTACTTCATTTTAGTTTGAATCTAGTTTTAATTAATTTCTCATACATTGCAAATAGTTTATCTTGGGCTTGATCAGAGTGAAGAGTAGTCAGCGATTTCCCGTTGTAAGTAATACAATCAGCTTCCGCAATTCTGCTTAGCAGCTTGACAGAGGTTACGCACTGCTCTCTTCAGGCGGTACTGTGAATATAATATGAAAGACAATTTAGCGTCCACAAAGTGATCTACTTGCTTGTCTCAAGTGTGACGTTAAAAAGATCAAAAAATAACATTAGGCGTGAGTGAATTTCTGATCATATAAACGCACAAAAATGTCTGTGGACTGCCACAAGTAAAAAGTAAAGGCCACGACACACGGTGCAGCATTACAAGCATTGGGGAGTTGGATCGTAATGTTCGATGCTTCCACCCTTAAACTGTGATTAAAAGGTTATTGATACTAACTGGGAAAATTCCTTGTCGGCTTTTGCGGTTGGTGACGTTTAAAGCTGGCTCACACTAGCGACGCAAAGATACAAACACAAATGGAAGTATTTTTTTTGGTGAAAATATTATTTTTCGCACGTTGCTAACTATGTTACAAGTAATGCCTTATAACTGCTTATCGTATCGGCAAAATGATACTTCAACGAGTTTGTCAGTAACCGCATGTTGCTAACTTCTTCGAGTCATTTCCAATAGCGAGTTCTGGTAGCCTAAAATTTAAAACATTCCGAGGGAACTTACCTCCAACCAACAAAAAAATCCCAGGGACAGAGATTATTCCCTTGTAGTTCATAGTTCAGTCAATCAATCAACTTTGTTTTATCACATAGCAGTATGTTACATCAGGTATGATAACTGATGTGGAGTTTCAAGAAAGCATACATGCTTATAGGGTGTAGATCCCTAAATATGGTTAATATACTTATTTAGTCATTGACCAGTTCGCTAGTTGCTTCAATTATGTTTGTTATAGTATGGGATGAATTAAACTATGCGATGAAATTGAAAGTAATGAAAACTCTAGAAGAATCAATATATTTAATACTGTGTCATTACTACCATAATGTTCAAATAAATATTTCTTAACAGCTGCTTTAAAACTATTTAAAGATTTACAGTGTTTTGCTATTTTTCTGCAATTGTTCCATATTTTTGGACCAACGAGAGGTTCTGTCCAAAAAGGGCGCTTTTTCATGCTGTAAGTACATAAAAGGGTGCATATTTCAAGCTCGGGGTATACAAAAGGGAAAAACATTGCTCATGGTATGTGTTATAGATGGTTAATCAAAAAGAAAAAGTAACTAAGAAAGTCGTCCCATTAACCAAAGCACCTGTTTCTTATTTCGTTTCCCATTACAGCACATACCTCATGCATACTGTACAAAATATACGAGATGGTTACCATGTTTTATTATAGTTATATTAAATGAGTACAATTTCAGCCCCAATTGCAAATGCTATTTAGAAGAGTATGAGGTTGGCAGCCTTACGGTCCCCTCCCCCATAACAGAACTTTACTGAGTAACCCTCGCCCCGGACAACAGACAACAGCGGATCATTTTAGCCTTTTCACTTTCTGAATCGACTTTCACGCCAATATCTGTGCCGTCGAGCGATTAAACATAAGCCACTGGCTTGGGAGAATGGGCAGCCACTCCCAGCGTAACGACGTTAATTAAAGTTTAGTTTAGTTAGAAACACTGACAAGTGTGAGGTTTAAGCCTTCAGTACTTACCATCCCTCTTTTCCCCCCTTCAGGCTCATTAAAGCCCCCCAGTGTCATACACCCTCCTTCAGGAACAAAAGCAACAACTACACATACGGCCGCAAGAAGGAACAATACCCTCCAATTCATTGTTAAAGCTTCTGCGGTCCAAAAGCTAGTTTGATAATGAAAAACACAGTACTAAGCTGGAAATGTTTGGGCTTTTATTCGCGCTGCGATATTAACGTGGATATGATAACATCTAACTAAGGGGAAGGCTAATAGAAAGAGTGGGTCAGAGGGGCGCCAGGAAAGCACGGAATAAACGTGAGCAGGAAATATCACAATCAAGTTTATCCCATTAACAAACATCTACGCGAAGCAAGGGGAACATTAACATGTTCCTGATAAAAGTCATAAAATTAGTTCTCCTCGGTTGCCTGTCAGTTCCTTCGTTTTTGGTGTTGTTATATTTCGTAAATTCAGTGTGGAAGCAATACACTTGAACGTTCGAAATAGCAAAATACTTGTTTTCGCGAGGGGAAGTTTGTATAAAAGCAACAAAATAATTCACCTAAAACATTACTGCCTTTGACAGACTCGGCGAAGACAATTTATGTCGAAGAAACCTGTTTAAATAGTTACGGTTCATGGTGTCAAAAAAGTTTTTTTTTTCTGACTAGACTGACCCTGCCTAAGCAGTCGCCGCTTTTGGCCGTAGATTATTATAGATTGTAAATCATGAACGAGAAAAAGCCAACTTGAGAATTTCATAATTAGACTTCATAACTGAACAAAGGATGTCAAGACCTTTCTGCTCATTCCTATGTTATCATCTAAGGCCAATGGTGTAAAGGGAGGTTTTTGCATGGTTTTTTTCCTGAAAAATTCCACGCTTTAATGTCAGAATACATAGAAGCGTATTCTCATTTGGAGTTGTTACAGCCTCTCTATATCGAAAAACCAGTTAAGAATATTTAGCATCTGCTGATGCTATTCTAAATTACTGGCGCTTGTGCCTCGGCGTTCTACACTATTGGTTTTTAAATACTGTGTTCAAACACATAATTTGGAAAGATTTTGGCAGGTTTTGGGCAAAAAAACCTGACATCGACCATTTTTTGCTGTGATGCGAAATCAATGAAGCCTTTCGGGGAAAAAAAACTATAAAAAAAATTAGGTCGGGGGCTTTCTTAATGGTCGGGCGGGGACGCTAATAAAACTTTTTCTTCTTGGCCGTAGTTAGAAGCCCCATAACCTCTCACTTGAATTCGCTGAAGATCAATTTTTTTAAAAAAATGCCTGATTTTGCTAATGACACATGTCAAAAAAGATGTTGTGTTATCTAGTTCAGAAAAGACGATAAGTTATCTGGGGTTAAGTATAGGCAAATGGTTTGTCGAAATTGAATTATGGTGCCAACTTTGACGATTAACTGCGAGGTACGTGCTCTCAAACGTCTTTTAATAAATGTATTCTGGAAAAAACACTTACCACTGTACGTGACTATATCAACTAACTCACTGTTGTTACGGCCAACTGAATTTTTCTGATCCTCACACTTATAAAACTCAATCAAAATGACTGCATAAAATGTGAATTTTATTTAAAATAGAACAATAAGACATGAACATGACCCATTTATATACGAGTACGACTTAAGATGTGTGCAGACTAATATTTTGCAAAACAACGCACCTCATATACGGATCATATATTTGATTGCAAATTCTTATAAGTTCAATGCAACTTTTTATTCCTCCTTCTCTTTGTTTTTCTTTTTAACTTTGAGTTGTCTCCGTAGCGTTCGCGTTTTCTTGAAACTCCCACATCTCAAGACCTGAGACTCAGGAGACAGGCTGTAGCCAGCGATGAAGCAGAGACCGCAAATGCTCCCTCTAAATTTTGAACCGGAAAAAAAATATTTTTGCGTCTTTTAAACTGCAGCAGAAGGATTTTGCTCATTTCTAAATTTCTCGTTTTGCCTCATCTAAGCTTGAAATATGTGGGCTACTGCACTGGGAGGCTCTCCCGTTTCAGACAGGTCAGTGTATTTTTACTCAATATTAAAGTGAAAGAGTTTTTCGGTCATGATAAGTTTAAATCGTGTTTAGTGCTAAGTGCTAATATAACGTGACATAAGACGTGTAAAGACTTTTTCTTTCCACAAAATTCTTTGTGTCTTATCTGGGATGCGACGTGTTTTGTCTAAGCCACGTCTTGTTCAGATTTTGTACAAACGGCTCTAACCATTTCTTTACATGCAATAATTCGATTAACAATTGAAAAAGAGTGTTTTCAGACTTTGTTTTCGGAAATTAGGATCACTTTGAACGATTATGAGATGACTGTAAAAATATTATTATTACGATTCTTGTGTCAAGTGAAAGAGAAACACTTGTCTCCAAACTATGTACTAACCAAATGCTCATTGCTTCAAACCGCTTACTTTACTAATCATTATCTCTTCACGTCGAGCCGTTAACGCAACAACCACATAAAGGTTTTGTTGTTTCTTAAAGCAAATTGGAAACTTACTCTGTAACAGCCTTGACTTCCCTTTAATCAAGCTACATATCTGTACTAGAATTTTATTGTTTCCGTAGAAATGCATTACCGGCAAGTTAATTGACAAAGGAAATAAGACGCTAGATTTCGATTTTTAAATCAAACGCGATGTGTCAAATTCAGAAAAACGAAATGGATGTGAAAAAAGACTAACATCAGCTTAAAGATCAGCAGATAAGGGGAACATCACATATTGATTTGGCCAAAGAAAAACGCCATTTGGACGATGATGGGTGAGGGGGTTGGCGGCTTTGACTTTTCTCTGTGAAACGTCATTGGCAAAATTGAAAAGTTTGTCCAAAAGTCTTGTCATTTTGGATTCACTTTGGTAAAGTAAAATAAAACATCTTGAAACATATAAAAATCACTGGCTCATTTTTGCTACGCATCTATATGTTTATGTTTAATTAACAATCAAAAATCAACTCATGAGCTAGCAATTTCTATGACTACATAGTCGGGATGAAACCGACTCTCGAAAAACAATAGCGAGTGTTCTAATTGTTTTAGTAGAATTGAAAATTATAATATTTCCAATAAAACCTTTCTTTTATGAACAAGCTATTTATACTTTTAAGCATCCCTGCTAGTAGCAGTACTTCAGCATTAAAGGCGTTACAATACTTGTTTGGATACAGTAGACTGTTAGTGACTGTTTTGAAAATTTGCTCGTAAATAATAATATGGAACACACCATAACGCCGAACGTGTTTCTGTTCCATTAAATTACTATATCTCCTTCATATTTACTGTTTTTTGTACTTCTGCGAGTCAAAAATATATTCGTTTTTTCTGTTTCTGATCAAGGCATTTTTTGTTTTAAAATAACTTGCTGTGCTTCAAATGAAAAGTAAAAAACCCCAAAAAAGGCACCAAAGCAAACTTTCGATAATGAGGGCAGACTGATACTTTCGTCAAAACGCAGGTGAGCTAACCGACAGGAAATTTAGGACCGCGTGAAATGCAAAAAGCTTTTTCATTTGCCTGTTTCGGTTCAGAATTTTGAAAACAATATTTTGCACTCACAAATCGCATTTTGTTTAGTTTATCAGATTTGATACGTTCTATAATTTGCTGACTTTGTATTCGCTATTTATCTAAAACAATTTAAAACAATAGTTTAAAAGGAAAAGGCCGGGTGAGGAAGACAAATTGGAAAAACCCGAGGCCGGCTAGATCCAGACTTCCCTCGATCTTCAAAATTAAGATACCCATGATGGCTTGCGCACCTAGTTTCAAGATGGCGACAACAAGACGACAACATGTTTTCGTTGCAAATATCACGTTTATAAATACGACAACACACAAAATTTCAACTGAGGAGAAAAAACTGATTAACGTTCTTTGAAAAGAAGAAAAAAGTCGTTATGGAAGCTAGATTTCGATAACTTTGAGAGGTTTGTAACCAAAGGGTGCTTGCAAATTTAAACAAAATATTAGCTGGGGAGTCTTGGAAATGGACCAAATGAATTACAGCCAAGAAGGTCAAGTATCAATTAAGGTAAGTTCAACGTACAACTACTGAGGCTGTTCATTGTCGACTTAAACTTTTCGAGTGTTTTAGCTTTACAATGTCTGTAAGTATTTTTGGTTCTTTTGGTTTCTAAAGTAAAGCAAAAAGAGATTTGATTAGTATTCTTCACAGTGACATTGAGTTAAGGTTGAAATATCAATTATTGAAATTTATGAGGTCAACATTTCACAAAAATGAACGTTTATTGTCACTGTAAAAAGGCACAGTCGAAGCAGCATCCCTATTGACTTTGATTGCCAGTTGATTGCCGATCAGATGATGTGTTAGATTTTATATCCAGGTTAAAATTATATTGTTTTTGCTAACATGAGACAAATGTAAGTTTAGGCCATTTGATACATAAATTCCGTGTCACTTACTGCTTTGAATTCTTGTTTTAGTCGTATAAATGTCAAGTTTCTTATTTTCTTAATGTCAAGTTTCTTATTGGCGTTTTGTACATGTAGTTTGAATGTGATATGTGTTTGATCGCTCTTCCCGATGATGGTCAAACACTCCAATCGTTATCCAAGACATTCACTGAGAAGGGTTTCAAACCATTTGAGATTAAAAGCACAGGCGAAGCTCTCATCTACTGCAGGCAGGTCAAGTTTGCCTTCATTGTTGTTACTGATGAAGATCCACAGCTTATTAAAAACATTAGGTGAGTGACCTCTTATTCCTGCTTGTACTTTCACACTGCAGTGCTCATATTAACTGATGCTTCTACTCTCATAACAAGCCGAGTCGATAGAGTCGATCTTGCACTACAGTGCAGACACTTTTAAGTTTCTTACTAAGGCTTTTTTCAAACGGTCGCACTCAAATCAAATTTATCTGAAGCCTAAAATGCTTGTCTAAAACAAATTTTGAAAGTAAGGAAAACTTACTTTGTTAAACTAAAGTCTTCAGATATCAATATAATTTATCGTTTAACGTAGATTAACAATAGACTTTAACACTTTCAATTAAATTCAAATGTGGTGTGGCAGTTTGAAATAAGCCTAATACGTTTCCTGGAAAAAACGTGAGTTTGAGGGTACGTGTGGGTAGATAGCTGACCCAGAGTTGATCTATGAGGGTAAATATTTACTGATTTTTTATTTTACTGATTTTTTGCCCAGAAAAAAGTGTTCATATATATGTGCTCAATACTTATACGCAATGTGAACAAAAATATTATAAATGATCCCATATAGAAATATTTGTGATAAAACTTATAAAATAGCAATGCAATTTAGTTCAGTTCCAGTTCACTCACTCATTCAAATTAGGATACTTTTGTCTATCATCTGAGTATGTAGCTATTGATCGCTATGAATCGATAAAAACTCAATAGAGTAGGTTGATTAAAAATTCGTGTTATTGTACCTGATAAAATTATACTTTTGTACTGAGTAAACTGTCAATCAAAAAGGAGGTGTTGTTTGTTGAATTTTTCTCTTGTTCTGAAAATTGTAACTCACCAGTTGGTCTTTTAAACTGGGTAGGGAATTTTTAAGTTGCGAGATGCACAAAACAATTATTATTCTCGATCTCCCATTGCTGATTCAAAAAGTAAAATATGCATTAACTTTTTAGTTTTTAAAAAACAACTTGATAAACTTTGTAGTGAAACAACATACCGTGTTGGTTGACTAAAGGGCGTGTGTATATTAGTAATATATTGTATAAAAATTTTTGTTATCATGGTCAAAGTTGAGTAAATAAATGAAGATATATATTTCACGACGCGACCCCTTTTGTTGATTTGTTATATTTGTAGATCTTCAGACGGTTTGAACAGCGGCACTCCCGTCATTGCTGTATCTGCATCAGAGATTTTACCAGGTAACTGTTGGGAAAATGACAATGATAATAATAATAATAATAATAATAATAATAATAATAATAATAATAATAATGATAATGATAATAATAATAATGATAATAATAAAAATAATAATAATAATAATAATAATAATAATAATTGTTATTATTATTATTATTATTATCATTATTGTTATTATTGTTATAACAACAATAACGATAAGTAATTATAGTAATGATAATAATTTTATGATTATGATAACTTTATTGATAATCGTAGTAATAAATAATACAATACATGGATAAAAAGAGGCTAAGAAATTACAATCAATCATTAGTTTAAAAACTATTATATAAAAACTCTTTTTCAAATAATGGTAATAATAAAAATAATATAGTTTTAACAATATTAATAATAATAAACAGTTAAGCATTTATAATTGCTTTCTTAAATTATATTCTGAACCTACTTGATTTTTCGGAAAGTTCCCGCAATATATTCCTAAATATTTTAGAAGCTCTTTGTGAATGTTAACAATATTCTATTTTAGCCTCGCTCCTCCGTGTGGAACTATGCTGATGACTATTTAATGACAGTGAGGGAGTGTTTTAGAACAATAAGTATATTTTGCATGTTCTCCCTTATGGTTTTAAGCCAAAGGACAACCGATGAAGAAACGTAGAAAGGTTCAAAATGATTGTTTTCCAATTTAAATAACTTCATAATACAAGGGAGGATTTAAGGGAGGGGCCGTGGTCCCCCTTTTTTGTCAAGAATTTTACGAAATTTATCTTCCAATTGTGGTTCCCCCCCCCCCCCTCTTTCCAGAATTAAGGGTCCAGGCCCTCCCTTTTCAAAATTTTTGGATCCGCCCCTGTAATAACTTCAAATAACTAAAGAATGCACTTTCATCGAACCTTGTGTGAGTTACGATAAAATACCGGCTGAATATTTTCAAATGGCGACTGTTTGTACGATCTTGTTTTAGTGTCAATTAAACACTATAATCGTACATAACCGTTGCGTTGTTGTACTTTTGGTTTCATTGGCCGAAGTGTTCGATCCGATTGGAATTGTATGTTTTTTGACAGTTATTAGCTTTTTTACATTTTAATAGTTCAACAATTTGGAGAACTTAAATACGTGTAACAGTCATACATAGTGTTCATTTTCGTACCCAGAGACCACGCGGCCTATGTCCAAACGGATCAGTTCGGCCGAAACTAAAACTACTCACTTCGCAGCAAGGATCCGATTATTGTTGTCAATCTGCTGAAATTCAAGTTTCATTTTGCAGAGAGTACGCTCGATCTTTTTGATCGACGCTTAATACAAGAAATTGTGCTCAAGACAAGCGATGGTGCAAAGTTTGAGAGCGAAATTTATGCTGCAGTCGACAGAGTTATGCGTAACATCAGTAACAATGGTGAGTTTTCTACTCTCATTTCATGACATCGTCATATCTTTAGAATAATATGGACTCGTTGAGATTATGGGTTCCTTCACACGGTACCAAACAAATTATCAACGGTTGAAAAATTCTTGTTCACATCGAACCGTTCAGTATTTCGCTCTGTTCACACAGAATCGACGAACCAGGATGAATTCTAGATGTTGTCAGTGATTTTACCGTCTGCCCATGCGCAAACTGCAACCTTTCTAAACGAGGGAAAGAAGCTATTATTTGACGGTCAAGGTGTTCACAACGCGCCGGTCAAATATTCGACCGTATTGGCTAAAAGTTCGACTTCGATTTTGGAGGTCGAGTTTTTGAACGGTTAGGCGTCTAAAGCTGAGGCCAAATGTAGACGCAAGTCGAAGCAAATCAGTGCAAGTTTTAAACTTGGATTCAATTTGCGTTTCGTTTGACCATGGCAACTTGCATGGACTTGCAATAACTAGCATGGGCTTGCGTTGACTTGCATCGATTTTGAGCGAGCTCAAATTTGAATGCAAGTCAGTGCAAGTTCTTCATCAGTGACCAAACGAAGTGCAAGTCAAACGCAAGTTTGAAGGTCAAAGAAGCCAGTCCTTAAGCGATATAACTAAGTAGTTTCTTCTTTACTGAGGCTTGTTAATTGTGCCTTTTTTCTGAAGATTTCATTTTGAAGAGTGTTTCGATCAAACTGCTGCAGCCTGCAACACCGCGCCTTCCTCTCTATGGTAGGGGTTTTACAAAACGAGGGCGGGAACTTCAACGAAGATGGCTACTAGTTTTCTATTTTCTTGTTTGAATAATTCATTCGTTACTTTTTAATCTTAAGTTAGGGTGTGTGAACATGAAAAATAAAAAATTTCAATTTTGAAGCCGTGCGACGATTGAAATGATTCATACTTTATTGTTCACGTTTTTCAGAAAACCACAAAGTTGTCTATTGTTTTGTAACGTTCTTGTTGAAGTTCCCGGCCTATTTGCGTAAAGTCCCTATTCCCGCTGAAACTTTCTTATGACACAAAGCTTAATTAACGAAGCCGTGTGATATATTCAACAATGCTTTGTCACGTCCTCTAGCGCCTGACAAGTTTTGAATGTTAAAGTACTGCTAAAAAGGCTGGTCCAATTTTTACCCAAAACAAATAACCGGTATCGACTAGGATCTGGCGGAGCCTGTAATGAAAAAGAACTGGACAGTCTTTTGGTTTTGAGACAGTTTCATTTTAAAACATACGCAATACAAACCATTGACTTGTGTTCTTTATGAAGCTTATGAGTTTGCTTACCCTAAGGAAGAAATGTTTTATTTGGCCTTCAGCTTGGAGTAGCATTAGCTAAAAGTACAAAATATGATACAGCAAATGAGAGACTTGGGAAAACAATTGAATAGCAAATTTAAAAACATTTGTCTTTCATTCAGAATTTGCCAGAAGCTTATCCCCGGTAATGAAGATAGCGGACAATGAGCCACACCCCCTAACCGACTCTCTGCCGAGCAGTACCGAGGCGGGACCATTTCAGATGCAAGCGCAACCAAGAGTAAACATGGAACCTGCTGCCCGTGCACCACAAATTCACCCAGCATTCCCCGGGGTTTTCCCCTGGATCCTACCTCAAGGTCAGCACTTCATACAGAGAAAGTTTGATGAGTGAAACAACTTTGCTCTCAATTAAAAGTGAGCGTACACAAAAGTTCTAAAAAGTATGCCGCTTTGGGGAAGGGTTCGAAAACAGAAATGCTTCAGTTTAGTGTGATATTGTTCCGTACCATTAGCGTAAAGTAAAGTAAGATAAGTAAGCATTGTGCGTTAAAAACTCAATAGCATTTAACACACTGTAAAATTCCACTTACATATGCTCCAATTTATATGACCACCCCACCTCCCTCAGTTACAAAACGCTCAAAACCCCTTACACAATAAAGTTCACGGCTTATAAGTGGTAATTTACGGTATTAAGTGACTGAGTAGTTTTTCTGCTGCGATGAGTACCTTTAAAGGAAAGTGTTAGTACATTTTCACATCCAGTACAACAATTTTACTGCAGCGTTCAATCCGATGCCCTTTCTACCATTTGGAGCAGTTGCTTTCTCTGGAAAGTTCCCGCAAGGCAATATCCCTACTCTTCGTCAAGGCGGAGCTCTTCCTGTTGGTACGTCTGAAGGAAACCCTCCAGCATACCCACCCTTCAGTTTTCCTGGTTCTGTTCATCCGGGTTTTAACTACGCAAACAACAACTTCCTTCCACCACCTCAGTTTGCTTTCAGACAACTGCAACCGATTGCACCAGCTGTTACACAGAACACCAACACGTGCATTGGAAACAATGCACTAACTGTGCAACGAGCCATGAGCGAGCCCAAAATGTCTGATTCAGAAGAGAGCTTGCAGACTGGAGAAGATGTAGTCAATGTGGAAGATGATGTATCTGCAGAGATCAAGCAGAAGGAGAGTGTTGGAGATTTGAGCGTCAAGGAGTGCATTCTTCCAGGCATCGAGCAACTTCTTAGGCCTATCAGCCCTCGGGTGGAAAATACACCAATACTATCTGATGACAGCTGTGAGCAGACGCCACGGAGAACGTACGGTTTTAATGTTGAACGTTAGTTTGTCATATGCTGACTTTGTCACCTTTGTCATCATGACTGTTAACCAGAAACCACTAATATTGTGCAAGTGCTATCCAACCATCGCTTTAGTATTAAGGGTGCATTTCGATTGACCGTATGTCGAGTACAAACACATTTGGGAAGATCCCTTGAAAACCTTTCAAAGCAGTAAACAGTAAACCAATTCTATGAATCGATTTTATTTATCTTCGTCAAATAAAGATAAATAAATAAACAAAAAAAATGATAAATAAATATAACAATTGATCTTAATTAAGAAATACGATTTGCTTAGATATAAGTGAACGGCGCAGTGGTCAAGTGATTAGTGTGTTTCACTTGTAACCTAGAGGTCGTGCCTGAACACTGCGTTATGTATTTGAACGAGGCACTTTAACCGATTTGTTCTAGTTGACTCAGCTGCATCGATGAGTACTAGCATCTGCTGAGGGCTAACCTGTGACGAATTAGTGCCCTGTCCGAGGGGAGTCACAGACTCTCTTCGGCTTAACACTACGGAAACCAGAGATAGGCGGAGGCCTTTTGAACTACTTGGCCAGGGAAAGGATTTAGTTTATAAAACATGCAAGTTGATAAATATACAATTCAAAAGAAGTGTGCTGATCGACTTATGGGGTTAACGGTTTTATCCCTCATATCCATACTCCGGATTACGGTCAATCGAACGCACCCCTACATCACTAGTGTTTCGTCTACAAAAGCACTACTGCCACTTCTATTATAGCTACCGTCAACGCTACGACTAATACTGCTACCGCTACCATTATCACGTTGGTACAACCATCTTTATTATTGCTCCTGTTACTATTCCAGCAACTAATACTGTTGTTACTGCAATGCTACAACCATCACTACCACAACCACTGTTGCCACTACTACCACTATTGCTATCACCAACACCTTTACTATTAACATTACCACAATTATAACCACCACCGTTGCCAGATGCTGTTGCTGCTGTTACTATTCCACGAACTAAAACTATCATTACAACAATGGCACAACCATCACTACCACAAACACTGATGCCACTTACACCACTGTTACTATCACCAACACCTTTGCCGTAACCACTTCCACCACTGTTACTATCACCAACACCTTTGCCATTACCACTTCCACCAGTATTACTATCACCAACACCTTTGCCATTACCACTACCACCAGTATTACTATTACCATCACCGTTACCATTACCATTACCACCACTTTTACGATCACAAACATCTTTACTATCATTACCACAATGGTACAACCATCACTACCACAAACACTGTTGCCACTTACACCACTGTTACTATCACC
>JAOBYE010083339.1:0-20475 GCA_025403585.1 Parazoanthus swiftii
CTAGTTTTGTGGAAATGCTCTAATAAAGTCTTTATTATTATTATTATTATTATTATTATTATTATTATTATTATTATAAATACCAACGAAACAAAACAACGGAACGCATCTATTAACATTTTCAAGGAAACGAAATTTTATATATATTTGAAAGATTGCTTGATATGTGGGCTGGTTTTAAAGTTTTCAAGGTATGACAAAAATTGAGTTCACCGTTCCATGATATCAGACACTTAGACTTCCACTAAGTTATAAACACCGTTCATGGTGTGATTTGGATCAAAGCGCAAATCAAAGAATTTGCGCAATGTTCAAACAATCCCTCTTCAATGGTGACACTTGTGTATACAGGGGTAGGGGCTCGCCCCCCTGCCAATAATTTCGACGCGTTTGTTTTGGCCTTTTCACAAAACAAGACTATTGTACTATAAATGCATATGTTCTGGATATGTGACCTGATATCACTCCTATATATAAACTGGTTTAGTAAAAAGGCTATATGTACATTTAGAACTTAGCTGATAATATGAAAATAAGGTAATAAATGAAGCCAAGGTGAAGATCTAAAAATAGAAGAGGAGCTAACGAACTTTATAGAAATAGTCTAAGAAAAAAACCCGGTCGGCCCAAATCATAAATGCTGCATGTTCTAAAAGAAATGGTCCATCCCTAGCTGTGCGTCTTTCGAGTTTTGGAATCATAAGGCAGTTGGAAAAGCACTCGAGAAACTCAGATAAACAAGAGCACCGCGTTCATAGTATACACTCATGCTGTTAATCTAGGGCAAAAACTATGAGAAAACTGGGTGACGCGTGCCTCACAAACAGGGCTGTACCTTGCGTCAGACAGGGAGCTCGAGGGCAAAGCCCACCCTAAATTTTGGACCAGACGTTAATTACTTTTGTAAATAAAAAAAAAAGAATTACAGTGATATTAGCAGGGCCATAGCTTGCGTCCGGCAGGGAGGGCAAATGCCCCCTACATTTTGAGTCAAGGTACGGGCCTGACAAGCGGTGAACTTTCCTAAACTAGTTTTCAGCAAGTCCTCAGTTACGACGCCGGCATCCACTTGAAGTCTACTTGTGCGATTTTTCCCGTAACTCCGTTATCGTAAAAAGTGTCCATCATCAAGCTTATACGAATGCTTAAATAGCGGAAATCGCCCAATAAGAGTGAAGCAGTTTAGTCATCGCGTAAAAGGTATTCAGACGAGTGCCTTGTGTCAGAAACTAAACTTGCAGTTGAAAGAATATTGTACAGCACACCCTAATCGAGTCAGATTTTTCTTTTTCCAAACAGTTGTAAGTTTAAATTTTTCTTGCAATAAAAGTAGTAATATCAAACGAAGAATACCTACTTTACTCTAAGCGTAGCAGGATATGACCGGTCTGGTTCGACGTTAATTTAAAAAAATCAGTGTTATCGTCTTCAATTCTCTAAGTGTTATACGAGAAGTTTTGCTAGCCTTTCCGAAAATTCGACAGTCTGCTCAACATGAAAGGTCAAACGAATAAAGGTACGAATAGTAACTAACAAACAAATATGAAGTAGCTGGCCCAGTCTTGTGTGACACATGTCAACTTCTTCACTCAAAAACAGGTCATATATTTTGTACTGAAAGGTTAGAGACGGCTTTACAGTGGTAGTTCGTTTAGACAGGAAAATAGTTACTCGCCTTTAGTTGGAACTAAAAAAAGTACTGATACGGAAAGAGCTCTTACCTTTTGATAAGCTTGACATTTTCGTCAGTCACAGCTTGCATTTCTGTTTTTCGGTTTCTGATAGCCTGAAAGTTGAGAATTAATTGTAAAAGTTACAGCAACCTCGGGAATTTTTATTATTTTCCGCATTTATTAGTAGTAGTACTTATCAATGAAACAATTACGTAATGATAAGTAGTGGATCAGGACTGGACTGGACTCGAGAAATAATGAATTGAAACAACACTTGCGCGATTTAAAACAACACCTGACTTAAACTGTAATAATCGACCTGGCGGGAGTTCTAAGAACTTTCAAATTTTAATGTTTTCAAGAGGTAATTTGCCTTTGCGTAAACCAATCGGAGAATGTACCACAATACAATTACAGATGGGGAGTCCCGTAGGGGACTCTTAACCATGGTAAAAATTACCAGGGGGAAGAATTTTAATTCGTGGTACTCGCGACGAGGGAGTGGCTTTTAACCTCGGTACCAGTAAGCAGCGGGTGCCAAGGGCTTTGAAACTATTTTCCGGGAGCGGAGGCGCCCAGGGGGAGAGAGGAGAGTTCTTAAACGTAGTACACATTAACAGAGGGGCGGGATGATAAATCAAAGATAGCAAGGTGCTGCGTTGAAAAGCGTTGTGCAGTCGGAGTGCTCTTTAATAGCCCTAATATAATAATTTGATAACATATTACTGTAGAACTTATACATTGAAATTAGAACAATGTAGTTCATTGAGTAGAAACATCGTATTTCTTAAAACCGCTTTTTAAACCTAAACCTTGCAGATAATAGGAAGAAAAATGAGAGTCTAAATGTTTCCAAAAAGGATTCATTCTGTTTTATGAACAGCACTATACTAACTGTAGTACTGAAATATACAGTGTCTTTTTTCCAATCATAGCAGCACTGATTGGTGTTACGTTGACGAACCTTGAGTTATGTTTCAGTTGCTTCTAAGTTTGAGTTACAGGGACAGTGACAAAAGTTAATGCGCCAAAAAGCAATCGAAAGTTGATTCAGTAGTACAGCTGTAACTGTAAATTCTAAAGAGACTGGGTACTATAAGATGATATCTTTAATCAAAGAAAATAACTCCACACTAAAAGGCAAAAAACTGCCAGTCATGTCCACTACACAAGATCTGACATGGACCGTCTTTTCGCTAAGACGGCCTGACTCAGCCAAAGTCAAGTCTCACGACCTGACACAGACCGACTTTTGCCATGACAGGTCAAAACGATCGGAGTTTGTCGGTGACGGTCCGTCAACATTTCATACCCTTCCCTCAACCATCTGTGCCATAATATTTCTAAGCGTTTCACGACCTGATACGGATTGAGTTTGGCAACTGACGGGTCGTGACAGTGCGTGACAAACTACGATTGGGCATGAAACTTGACGGGTCGTGGTGTACCTTAGACGATCCGTATCAGAGGAAGTACTTTAATCGTGAAAATCGAAAGAAGTGCTTCAGCCAAACTACCGAAACTAAAATAAGTTTATTACACGTATTGCCACTATGTATATTTTATTTTCAGCTGATGTTGCAAATCAAATTTGTTAGTCAAAATTTCTGGATGTATTATATTATAGAAATATAATTTGTAAAAAACAAATAATTCAATGATGCATGGCTTAGGAGAAGACAACAGTCATCACAATACTAATATATCGGAAGAATGAACTATTAAAGTGCACATAACCTAAAAAAATTTAATTTCTTATTTGTAAGTACACATTAATACAAGAACGTTCGTGAAAAAAATTTGCGATTTGAACAAAACACAATTGTTTTTACAAAATTTTGAAAACGTTCAAAGTTTCCGCCATTTTGGTACACCGTTTGCCTTTGTTGACAAAGGAGCCATGACGTCATGTGACGTATATTAAGGAACACTTTGCTTCAGTTGCGTGTAAACAAGTGCGAGGTTTTGAGGTTCCTGGCTATTTCTTCGTATTCAAGAACTCAAGTAGTTGTTTTCACTTGTTTTGTGTGGGCAAGTTCTGTGCAAGGCAGCGCGGGTTCCTGAATGTACGTCATAGACAATAGTCGTGAGCCTGTCAGTCTTATTGATCAACGGAACGGGTTGACCAAAGAAAAATAGATTTTAAAATTCATAAAATAATCGTGTTTTGTTCAAATCGCAAAATTTTTTCACGAACGTTTTTTATTAATGTGTACTTACAAATAAGAAATTAAAAAGTGCATTAAGATTTTCCTTTAATTCCGTTTCCCGGCCGCAAAAGAACAAATAT
Source organism: Parazoanthus swiftii (assembly GCA_025403585.1). Classification (NCBI taxonomy): domain Eukaryota; kingdom Metazoa; phylum Cnidaria; class Anthozoa; order Zoantharia; family Parazoanthidae; genus Parazoanthus; species Parazoanthus swiftii. The sequence goes on from JAOBYE010083339.1 coordinate 3,964, forward strand.
CACAAATACTCATGCTGGTCTGTTTAGTCGAAACCAATTTCAGAATACTTACCTCAGTAGCGTCAAACAAACTGGCATCTAAGGTAACTTGCTCTTCATTGCCACTGCAAATCTTAAATACGAGGCATGTTTTGTCCGTTACATTTTCCAAGTTACCAGCAACTTTAAAGTGTTCATGATATCGGCAGCTCTGTAAAACGTCGCTTGCTTCGATTGCCTGAATCAACGATTGATCAAGAAGACAATCAATTAATAAATCAACAACATCATTATCATAGGAAACTCGATTCTGTTAAGGTGCAATCAAAATGGTCAATAGTTTTTGAATGTTCCAACTTCTTCTATTAGTGTACATAAAATTTGATGATTTTATGTGTGTGGAGAACGTGGTTTCTTGCCTTCATTAAACTGATAAACAGATGACCCGCGTTTGTATTTAGAGTATCTTTTTAGGGTTCAAACAGTTTTTGTCTGGCGAGGAAATAAACCAAAACATCACCAATATCAGATCAGACTGTTTTAATGTTATAATCTTAAAAACATTTAGAGTATTTGCTTATACTAAAAGAAACTTTTCTTTTTTTATAAACAAGTCTTAATACCGAACTTCTACCTTGTTTCTACTTTGGTATATAAAAAAATGAATAGTTAAATAATAATAAATAGGTTGTTTATTTTGCCCTATTATTGAACTACATATAAAACCTGTTTATAGGAGTTCCCTTTTTTCGATGTTTTTACAAGAGATATCAATCGCTGTCACTTGCTATAACTGTTCGTTTTTAAGGAAAGAAACTAGATATTTTCAGTTGACGACTGCGAGACGAGACATGTCCAACGCAGATATCCGATCTACGATTTCTACTTGTATTAATAATTACCTTGCGTGTTGGTTTAACTTCTACTTCCCCGTGTTTTACCTCAGTGGATACTTTCACCGTATCATTGCGTTTAACAACCAAGCTGTTGTTCTCTGTCGTTGCTTCAATCGGGTGATTTTGAAACTGGCTCTTCATTTTCTGTGATGGAGAAATTAACACTCTCATAAATATTTTTTAAATACAAGGTAAATTCTAAAGCCGATCGTACAATTCAAAGTCCTAGCTACATCTTTTGGACTTAGAAAATCGTTTATAGCAGGTTAAAAGCTCATATTTTTGCCCATAACAGATGTTCAAACCCACTGTTGTTATCATAGTACTTTTAAGAAAAAATAACATTTTTCATTCTAGATACGTTTGCATGAAACTAACGATAAACAATGAGTTTAATATATTATTCCACCAAAATGACAACGACAAATTAGGTAGACAACCTATTAAAGCTCTATTTGCACAAGAATCAAGTCGTTATGGAAACGCGCCCAACATCATTGTATTTGGAGTGGTATACTTTATCAGAAAACAATATTTAACTTCAGATTATCCATTGACGGTTGTTCATTTTAAATAGAAACTTGTATCACAAAAGACCAAACTTGCACCAAAACTTGTAGCCCGACTGACTTTAGAGCTGTTGAAATATTCAATTATTTTAATCCGTTGCTTTTACATTTGGCTGGAGTGAAAACATATAACAGTGAAAAAATCCAATATGCTCACAAGAAGCTTCTTCTTATCATTCATATTATATTATTTCCTATTTAAAAATCCTAGAACAAGATTATCTTGGAGACTATTTGGAAACAATTCCCCTTCTCCGGAGAAGACATGAAGAATATAGTATATAGGTGCACCATTTAGGATCTACTTATCCTAATATTTTAGAAAGGAAATGGAATAACATGATAAAGTTATTAATTGTTTTTCTTTGTTAAAAAAAAACTCAGTTTTATATGAAATTTTTTATTATACTTAAGAAAATACCTCACCAACTTCTCAGTCTCCTCGTTGTGACAAAAAAGGACAATGATATTCAATTTTTTTTCGTTGCTGGTATGACCATAAAGATAACATGCAAGCTTGGCTTCTTCTATCCCTTCAGCTGTTGCAGCAAAGTTTGATAACTCTGTTGTTTTAAAGCTCAGCCCCGACGTTTCTTTCCTCAAAACTTCTTTGGCAACACACCAGGTACCGGTATGATCAGTACGCATGAGTTTCATTTGTGACTGATCTGTGGCTTCTTTAGGAGACCCAAAGAAAGGGAGGTGTATTTCGACAGGTGACTTAAGGGCTTCTGGACATTTGAAGTGGACGATTGGTGTCACACGCGTTCCATCCTTCCGTTGTGGCCCTGTTTTCAGTACACTCAGCTCCAAGGTGACTTCTTTATCTAAAGCACCCCTTGGCACTTTGACTAGAACCCCATGATAAATCAGGACATCACCTTCAGGTCCAACTTCATAGGACTCGCAGAAGTATTCTTCCCCTGAAAAAGTTAACTTAGTTTTTAAGTTTAGATTGTGGAACTACAGTCGTAACTGCATTGTTCAAAGACATTAAATTGCCTTTATCATATTAAATGTTAAGGTCCCATGGACGTATTTATTGGAACCCGTGGCCCGACAAGTTGCTAAGGAAATTTTCAAAGCTTATCTATGGTTCAAATATTAAACATAATGCAAAAACAATTTAAGGAAGTACTCTGTGGAAAAAATTCTCCCTTTGGCGACGTCAAATAATGACGTCACAATTACGCCATGAAAAACAAAAATCTCTAAAATCTTTGCAATAATAAAAAAAATAGACATCTTACAATCAAATTACATTATGTAATGAGTTCTACACGTAGTTATAGGCATGAGATTGGTAATGTCTCAAGCATTAAAACTTTTAGAGTAGATCTTGCTATGTTTTTGCAAAAAAAAATTAATAAATTGACATTCTGTTTTTTGCAAAATCCATGTTTGCAGTTATTGGTCAGGTTACTGTCGATATTTCAATGCGAAATTGAGCCGAGTTTAGTACAATCAGGCAAAAAGTTTAGAGTTTATTCGCATACCGGATACGTAGATAGAATGCGCCTGCAAGCACAAATAAATTGCCAACACCGGAAATACTTTGTTGACACAGTAACTGACATCATTCGAAGGGCTCCAAGTACCAAAAAAAGTTATGTTTGGCTGCGTGAAGTCGGTTGTTGTTTTAATATAAGAATATAAATCCAAGCCGACAGATTTATAGGACATTTGACAAAATTTGTCAATGTTTGGAATATCTTAGAATAAACTGCAATGATGCTCTTGAATTTGAAAATAGGGTTTGTAATGGATCTGTAAAGACTGCGTTGTTTGTATATAGGTTCAAAATTTTGTTAAAAGTGCTTTGAGATATAAAACGTTACTCTAAAACTTTTGCATATTAGAGGTGAATGTCATGGCGACATCGGGATAACAGTTGGGTCTTCAATGTTAACAATCACGGATCGAAAAAGCGTGCTTAATCTTGTGCTTCTGGTTATCAAACACTAATTATGTCAGGAGGGTCACTTGGCCCTATTCTCTCTCCTGGCTTTAGTTTAAGACCTCGAATTGGCAGTCAAGAAAGGGAAAATCCTCTTATAATAATGTTACTATGAACAATACGTATTTAACAGTTATTTAATGTTAAGAAGGGGTTTGCAATAAACTTTAATTCGAAGATAAAATAATATGACATTAAGTAAAATCAATTATTCTATCTTAAACGCAATTTTTTTGCCGAAAGGCCAATTTAGCTAAACCATTTCTGGATAACCGCTGATCTAATTTAGCTTACAAGAATGCAAAGCTATTATTTTAGGCTGATGTAGATTTCTTTCGATGAACTGAAAGTTCTTCTGGACAATTCTACCAGATCTGTTATACCTTTTATACAAAAAATGTCTTACTTGTGCAGTATTCAGAAGCAAGGTCTCCCCTTTTCACCGTTCCATCCATAAGGGCCATGCTAAGCCGTTGATAAGTGAGTCCGCGATCACGCAATTCCATAAACAAAAGAAAAAGCGATCTCTTGTTGGTTTTCCCCTTGTCCCGGAAGTCACTAAGCTGTGACTCACCGATATCCAATGCTTTGCCTAGTTCCTCCCACTCAGATTCAGCATCTACTGCAATACGCATCAAATCAATTGGAGCAGGAACACCTTCTTTGTCCTACAATGCGAATAAGGACCGTTAGACACTTCACATTAAGCACACCTTTTGCATATGTTTTGTTCCCGAAAAAGTTACCATTTTGACTATCTTGAATTTTACTTATATTAGAGCACATTACCCCGACCCTGTGCACAATTCCATTTAACGACTAGTTTTATAGGCCTCTCATTCTAATCCAACTCTAGATCTATTGCACCTTCAATTTTTGCCTTTGATATGTTAAAACAAGTAGCAACATTAGCTTGATAGCATAACGTAAATAGTTTATAATTAACTTTTCCAAGATTATTTATAGCTTTAAAAAACGATTTTCTGATTGCTTCTAGAAATTTCGTTAAAAAGTAACAAAACTTTGACATCATTGAAAATTCCAATATGCCTGGAAGATAGCTTAGTTTTTGGCTTTAAGTATACTGTAAACGTATGGCAATTTGGAGACCTAAGAAGCTAAACACTTGCAGATCAGTGCTTTGCTGTCTTTCGGTCACGTAATTGATTTTTTAAAATCAACTTGTAACTCGAGTTGTTTTGAATAATGTATACTACAGACTACAAATTCGCAAACTCAAAGTAAAGCTGCTTGATTATCACGAATTTAGAAGAAACGTTCAAAATTTTTGATTAGGACAAACTCAAAGAAACTTATGTCCGTTACAAGACGAATAATTTGTTTGTAATGTGGTCCGATTACCGTATGTAGAAATTTGATCGAAACCAGAAATCGTGGGGTTTATCCAAATCTTAAAAAAAGTTAAGATCGCTGAATTAAACTGCTGTACACTTTCGCCAGAAGTTCATATACAATTTGTTCAAGTTGTTCGGAGCTTTTCCTTACTTGCAGCGTTTAATAAAAAGAAAACCTTGAAAGGTCTAGATAAAGTTGGTGGTTGTAGTTGAGATATTTGGGGTTGAATGACCAAAACGTCTTTAAAAAGTCATGGTTCAGGAAGGGAATTGGAACTGCGCCCTGTTGAACGGATGCATATTCTAACGCTCCATACTTTTGTAGATTTTTAGCGTTGTTCTGCTTATTGGAAAGATAAATTCGTCGAAGAAGCAAGCATACCTTAGTTAAGAACACCAACATACTGGTTTAAACAAGGAATGCCCTATTAGCACTGCGACATTCGTTTAGGATAAGTTACCGACCGCTTCCCTGGCCATTAAGGCCATTATCAAGTGAACATATGCAACGACTCATATCCAACAACCTACTAGCCCCAACAAGAGGGTAACGAGGGGGAAATCAAATAAGAGGCCGTCGGTAAATCGACCTGTTAATGCTTAACGTCAAGTGGACGTTCAAAGTTTGGGGAGGGAGGGAACTCCCGAGTTAAGGGTAGAAGAAGAAAAACACATATATGAAAACACAAGCAAAATGAACAAAAAGTGTTGTATCGATAGAACAAAACTACGGCAGCCACAACAAGTTACCCTAACACAACTTTGATATCAAGTCAAAAGTCAATTTTGATCATTAAGCAGCAGTGCCACGATTGCACGTTCATACGGTTAAGTCTATATTATATGGTTAAGTGGATTTTAAGGCAGTGGTGGCGGGGGGGGGGGGGGCAGTTCGGAACGGCCACTAGACGTTAAGCGTTAACTTTGATCCCTGGAATCTAAAAAAAGTAACAGTTACTCACAAACTGAGATTTTTTTTTTCAGTAATGCTCTGTTATAGATACTCTGGCACAAATCATATGTTTCAGTATTGCACTGTTTCAATATCGATATTCGTAAAAAGATATTTTGCTTAAGTATCCGCATCTTTATGTAACGGCATAATAAATAAAATGAGAACAACAAGAGAAATTATTGGTTGTGGATATTCCAATTAGGAATTAGTACTCCTAAATTTGTAAACAAGCCACATACCGAGAGAAGAAATTATTGTAAAGTTTTTATAGCCTGGTCTTCCGACCAGAAAGAAGTTCATAGTATGAGATATTTCATTTTTGAGGGTTTAAATATTGTGTACGGGGAACCGGTTATATTTGGCAATTTTTCTGGTTCAGATTCGACTTATCAAAAAGTTTGTAGGTCAACGAGTTCAATTTTCCCTCTACAAATATTCAAAATGGGTACTGATTAGCACTACTTCGGCATCCCTCCTCTAGATATTGTTTAAATAACACTTAAATACCCTAAACCCTGGTTAAAGTACAGGGAAATAGTTCCCATAGTTCTTGAAAATCAAAAATGTTGTTACCGCGTCACCCTCCGGCTTTTTTAAAAAAAAACTGTAAAATACAAGCTCGTGCCTTGTCCTGGGTCACTAAACAAAGGCAAATATAACTAAAATAAATGTCCGCCTTGGTTTGTATGGTTTCATAAGGATCAAAAAGTAAATATCCAAGATGCTGGCTAAGACAACGGATTATCTATTGCCATAGAAACAACGGATTGTCTATTGCCACTGAAACAATAATTAAAAAATGGTATGAAATCGTTGATAAATAATTTAGTTAGTAAAATGCTCACTTGTCATATTCTAAATTTTTAAAGAACTAAAACAGTTTTTAAATTAATTCTTTCAATATTGACAGAAATGATGCCTTCCCGTTTAAAGGCGGAGAAATACGAGAAACAGTAACCCTCAACCTGTATTGCAAAAATTTTTACGTTGCATTTTTTTGGTCGATATTTCGCGATTTTCATCCTTCATGATGAACTTGTCGCGCAACAAAAACATTTGCTGCGGGTTGAAGAAAGGTGTTGCAAAAAGTAGAGCGCGGGTCTATTTTGAGCAACAAATGTTGGCTTTGTTTCTAATCAACATCGCAACTTGTCACGCAACCAACAATGTAGATTAACTAATCAGCGCGCTGCATTTCCTCAATTCGCAACAAATGATTTTGTTGCGCGACAAGTTCATCACGCAAGTTAAAAAAAGGGGGAAACGTCAACCCAAAACTTGCAACGAATAAATGTTGCGCAGCAAGTTGATTGTTTTTTATCTTGTATTTCGCCGTCTTTAAGGGACAAACAAAGGTCTCTTCAAATTAAAGTTTCTCCACTGATCAGCTTTTATCTATCACGAACGAACATGTCACCAAGAGAGAGTTTTTCAATCATTTATCGGTTTAACATGTACCCGACCAGTTATTAATCAAACCATATTTCGCGAAACTAACTAATACGTATAAGAACATTTTTATTATTATTATTATTATTATTATTATTATTATTGTTGTTGTTGTTACTGTTAATATTATTATTATTAGTTATGTTATTACTATTATCTTTATTACCATTATATATGTTAAGCAACAATGATCAGCTACAAATAATAAAGAATACAAAACTACCTAGAACAGTAACAATTTGATGGCCCAGTAATTAAGTCAAAAATGTGGCTTGATTCTTAAATGGTTATTGCTTTGTATTATATGAAAACGAAATTTTGAAGAATCTCCTTCCTTTTTTTTCTCAAACTATCTGCTGTTTCTGCTTTTTGGTTCAACAAGCACTGTGACAGTGTCATTTTCCAGTTCTGTCAATTATCGTTAACGAACAACACTTACCTCGTCTTCCTGACTCCAGTTGCCATCTGAAATCTCGCGAGCTCCAACACCTTTCCCAATTGAAAAAAGATCGATGCATTCATCGTCTGTGCATCTTTCCTTACCATGTGCCTTGCATTTCAACGTGCTGTCTCGGTTGGCCACACAGAAGTCATATTTCATACTTTTCAACCAGTGAAATTCCTCACGAAGTAATTCTAAGATGGCCTGAAGGAAATTGCGAATTGACCCAGTGAGTAGGCGCCTTCTCTTCTTCTCCTCCTCAGATTTCCATTCTCTGTCGCTAATAAGAATCACTTTAATAAACCTTCTGCATCCATAGATGTGAAGGAAATATCGATCTTTTCCATTCACAGAATCGACTTTCAACTTCACATAGCTGTCATACAGCATCAGTGGATTAATTCTTCCAACAGCTGACAGCCAGGGGGTCAGCCGCACCATCAGACGTGGAAAAACACCTGACATCATGATACCTCCACAGAAACGGACGTAAAGTGGGGATGGGCCTTTATCTTCTGCTTCTCTAGTCAATTTTGTAACATCATCACCACATTCCTTTGTCACTGCCGATGGAACAAGGTAGATTGTGCTTTGTTCTTCTTCGGGTTTGAAGGGTACGATTAATCCATAAACTTCCATCATCTTTATGACTTCTGTGACTATTTCTTTGGTTGGTTTTTCCCCTCCTTTGGTTGTCAATTTATTTTCAAAAAGACTCTCTAATACTTCAGAATCGATTCTTCCAGTATTTCCTAGTTTCTCTTGCCAATCTGCTTTCTGCAGGTGAAACGATAGAACATAATTTTTTTTTAACTTTAAAGGCCTTAACCCTATCTTACCCGGGTGGAGGAAGTGGTCGCGCTGAAAAAATTGCTGATGGACCAAAATGGCGATGGCAAATCGGAACAGTTGTTTCCATAGCAACGCCAATTAATTGGCAGTTGTTACCATGGAAACTAATAAGTACGTTATATGACATGCTCTAATTCCCAATCGTTTTGAAATTAGTAGGGGCTCCAACGATCCCCCCCCCATGTTTTAAAGGCGGCTCAAAAAAATTTTCCATTTCACATTACCGCTGAACTTTATCAAAGACTTACTTGATAGCTGCTACTTGATAAAAGCCAATGTTACAGTAACTTTGCAATCAAATGCCAAAAATAGGGTGTATTTAAAGCTATGCCAAGGTGCTATGGAAACAAAATTTCCGATATGAGTACAAGGGTTGAGAAGCTGAAAAGTTTTTGCAACACCAGGTAACAAAAACTGGCACAAATCCGTCATGATGTACGAGAAAGCCTTTTGTAAAGTTCAGTGGCACAGCAAAATGAAAAACAGTTGGGAGCCACGTAAAGTTTGGAAAAATAGCTTATAGATTAAACCAAAAGCCAATTGGCTCTAACTCGTTCTGAGTCTGACGTCATTGAGGCGGGTGAATTGCCAACGTCATTTGAGGTAGCAAAATCGTCGGATGTCTTGGGAAATGTCTTCGTGGAATTCTAAACCTTTTCGGAAAATAATTGATTGGATAAGTCGTTTATCTTGGCCAGTTTTACACTAAATTCTGAAGTAAACCAGGCCATTGGAATAACCCTTTAGCGGGGCCCGCGAACTTTTAGGTGTACCCAGGCCTTGAGGTTTTAGTAGCTTTTAAAAAGCCTAAAACATCCTTTTTTATATACTCACAACAACGAATTCTATAACCACATCCAACTTTCTCAAGTAAACCAAAAACTGTTATTTGCAAATTAAACCCCTCTTGTACGAAAAACATTGATTAAATGGAGGTTTAGTGTTACTGTCAGAGAAGACGGGCAGAGGCAAAAGATCGGGGTCGGCCTATTCCTTCATCTTTTAGGCTTTTGAGAGCTATCCGAAAGGATTGCGAACGGCAACATTTGTAGCTTTTGATAACTTCCAATTTCTGAGATATAGGCCATTACAGAAGTTACCCCAAAACAATCTAAAGTTCGCTGAAATTTTCACTCCCTCGAAACGGCATTTCCCCTTTCTTCCCAGACATGAAATATTGTGTGTGAATTGATTGACATCTAAGCTCTTTATTGACCTTTACTGACCTTTGTTTGGTTCAACATGGTAACTTTTCAAGACACTCAAACTTCCTCACTTCGCGCCATCTTACAATTTTCAACAAAATATGAAAATGATTAAACCAAACGAAATTATAAACCGGTAAGTATAGACTTGATCTTTGATTATAGTTGTTAGAATCGAAATTGTTTCTGCACTTCTAGCCCCTGTTGATTCTCCGCTAGTTTAAGTTTTAGACTCGTATGAATAGGAGCTTACACACCAAAACCAACATTCGGTTCATCTTGTAACTATGTTTACAGTGAAGGCCTTGCACAGGGACGGATCCATGATCTGTTAAAGGGGGAAATTAATTTGAGAACATGACAGCTCCCTAATTTAATGTTTTCAAGTAATTTAGTTGCTAGTGTAGAAAGGGGGGAGAGTAGATAGGCGCCCAATGCAGCCTCCCTTAAAACTGAAGGCGATCTATGGTGTCTGTCAGACAGTTATCGTTCCTGACGTTCTTCCTGATGGTGGGTCCGTCAGTCCGGTTGCAGAAAGCCTTGTACATATTTTGTTGGAATCGACATGGAAAACGTTTTGATGATAATAACAACAAACTTGAGAGTCGCAAGTTAGATTGGGAATGCTGCAAAAGCGGCGTAGTAGTTCTGGATTTAATGCTTATTAATGTTGGTAAGTGGTTTATTGTGGGCCTACAATTGGGGAATATTAACCGGAATAAAGAACACGTTTTCCAATTTAGCTAACCGTTCATCTAACTATACATACAGAAAATAGAGTAAAGAGTATACTGGTTTTATAGTAAAACTTTAACATCTCAACAAGTCAGTCTTTTACTGGTTTAACTCATAAGTTCGAATGTAACTTACGCTGACAAAGTGAGAAGAAAGAGGAATGATATATAATAGCTTGATATATAATGATGGCTCAGTTTTGTAAATTTCTTCAAGGCTTTTTATAATACTGGCACGAAACATCGAGTCTCAAAATTTTTCACAATTACAGCATTAATGTAAATCGACAAATCCTTTTCAGTCTTAGGTGCAAGAGCGCCTCTCAACATGTGTCGGTAGTGGGCCAATGTAGGACTTCTTTCTCTGTGCTGATCCCTGAACTCTCAAACAAAGCTCCTTGCAAATTTCCGTGCGTGTAATTTGCCAGCTCACGCTTTCTTTCTCGGACCTTAATGGGATGTAATGGAACAGAATTCGAAAAATAATCCAACACAGCATTTCGTAATCGTTCAAAAGCCATTTCTGAATCCCAAGAATACCCATCTTCCTCAGAATTATCGGCGATTTTATCTACTTGCCCTCCAGTCAACTGCTACTGTCTCTTCTGAAGAGTCGATGGTCTGGAGAAGAAACTACCTATCTGTTGCGCTGTTCTCCGTTCATCAAGTTTGAATAACAGTTGGCCACTGTTTTCCTTTGCATACTTCATTTCCCGTGATACTCGCACCGGGTCAGCCTTTAACCAACTTTTTGTCTCGGCATTCGCCTTCTGCACTAAGCATTCTTTAGCTTTCTCGACCATTGTAGTTGGTTTCTTTGCGGCTTTGGGTACCCATCCTTCTAGCTTTTGTGACCTTTGCTTTTCCATGTTTGAGGAACAGGGCTGTTCTTCAGCTGAAAAGTGCTGCCTGAATGGTTGACTGACCCCCGTGATCTTCTCGGCTCATCTCTTTCTCACATTATCATAAAGTGTTTCAGATTCAAGCACTTTCACGTGTTGTCCCGTGTCCATATGTGCCTGGGTCTCAGCATTCGTCCTGAATGTAAGCACACAGCTATTTTCATAGCAAGGAAAAACGTCTGTCTTCGATCTGGTACTTTCACAAATCATGCCACGCCCTTTTGCCTTGGCACCAAAAGGATGGCTGACTTTCACACCGGTAGGCCCTTGCTGCTGAATAACGACTGGCCTGCAACCCTCGAGGCCACCATGGGACTCCAACGCTTGTTTCGTGTCTTCAGGTGTAATTAATTTGTGCTTCTCGTTTACTCACATTTTAATATGAGCCTTCATTGGAGCGGTTTTTCGGTCGCATATATCTTTGCTGTCCTGGAGACCTGATGAGTCGTAGCGCAGTATACTAACTCCAGTCCGTTGTCCAAGGTACGGCAGGCTAAGAAGTAGGGACCCATTACTGTAACAGCCTGCATTATTGGATCGCAGGAATGCTTGTTTGATTCTGGGGCGCTCTTGTTTGATAGTTTGAAGAAAATGTTCGAGGACTGATGCTACAGCAAAGTTGTTTTGACTGCAAGTATTAACCAAGTGAACAAAGCACTCAACCTCATTTGTCATCGAGGTCTTTCTTCGCAATAATTTCACAGACATGCCAGCTTCTTCCCCTCTTACAGAAAAACTCACTCATTTGCTCTCGATAGTGTTGTCAAGCTTGGAAAGGGCATATTGTTTTGCTCTCTTTTGAGCCACAGAACGAAGAAGATACGCTTTTTAAGAATTTATGACACGTAATTTCTCTTGAAACTTAAACTTGATTCTGGCTTTTTGGTCACTGCTCATCTCTACTACATTCATTTTTTTTAAGTTTCACTGAAGACACTTTCAGAGAGTAGCATCTTTCGCAATCAGCGTTGTGATCATGGCGACAGATTCCTCTGAAGTCAACAGTGGTAGGGTCGCTCAGGGCAAAAACGGTGCAGTGGTCGGTACAGAGCTCATCTGGACTCACGTGTGTTTTGAAATCAGTCCAGATAGCGTTTGGATTCCTTCAGTGCCTGCAGTACAGTTTCTCGCCATTCTTTCCTTTCGACTCTACTTTCTGATAATGTTTCACTAATCGCTACCAAACTGTCAAACGCCTCTGCGCCTTCTGCGGTAACATTATCCAGACCTTGGAGGGACTTCTGCATTGATGCTGAACAGACTCGTAACATTCGGTACATTGAACTTTCAATTGTAGGCTCAAATTCCTTTTGTGTGCAGTAACTTCTGTACTGCTGAATAATACGTGAAGGAATCAGTGTTTTTACGACAGCCGAGGTAATGATCCTTTCGCCTGAATCAAGTTTTAGAGTATTGGTTCTTAATGCGAAGACTTGGAGCAATTCTGGTCTCGAAATATACTCAATGAGACGGTCTACTTCCACGGAATCGTTTCTGCAGCGAAATATTGGTTGTTCCAATACCGGTTGACCTCTTCCTGTCTGAGTGGCATGCTGCCGAGCTTGATCGAACCTCCACTTCGATAATCCTTGAACCAGTTTCTATAACTCTGCTCGACTGCAATCATTTGCAAAAAGGGACAAAATCTGTCTTTTGGTTTGCCATGACTGCGCTTTGTTGCGTGCTTTAATCAAGACGTCTATCAGCCTGGTGGTTGTGTCAAAGCTTTTCCGTTTCCTTGACTAGCCATCCTTTTCATCAAACATTGATTCTTGATGAATTATTTGCCACAGTTCGTTTTCCTGACCAGGGCTTATCACAGATAGTGAAGCTGCAATTGCTTCTTTTGCCTTGCGTAAGTAATACTTTTGCTGAGTCGCTGTGATGACTGAAACGACCATCTGTTATATCTCCAAGGGTTTGACTGAGCGTCTGACTTTCGTTATGTTGCCGCTCAACCTCGTCAAACCAAATGCTAACTTCTTGGGTAATGCTCAGTACTTTGTGAGGAAAGCGTTTGTCTCATCTGTAATTGCTGTGTGTGAATCACTGACGCTGCCCTTATGTGTCTCGCACTGGAATGGTTCAAGGCTCACACCTGTAGCAGCAGGTGGACAGTCATCCACGTACATTAGATCCACCGAAACGGTCTGTTAAGTGGAATAAAGGTACGATAAAACGCGCTGACAGTCATAACCCCCTCGATCCTCAAGCAACTCAAAGTTATTTCAGACCTTTTCCGGATAGAATTTTGAGACATTTATAGAAAGTGAAGGTGAGTGCAGATCGATGATTGAGTAGTCACATAGGGAACCGGGTAAGACCGGGAGTAAAATAATTTTCTAGCGCTCAGTTCTTGGCTCCCGGCCTTTGCTCCTCAAACCTCGTGCCCTTGCCGCTCGCTACTCTTACAGACAAAACGCCGGAGAGCAGCTTGCGGAGGAGGTTAAGGGACTGTACAATTCCCAAATTTGGTGTGCTGAGCTCTGATGACGCTAAAACTCATCCTAATATATAACATTAGGATTTTTAACAGTTTTCATAATAACTTTTCAGTGTCGATGGTTTTTGATGTTTTTGTAACTAGTTACTGAGAGACCTGAAAGAAATATTCTAATGAAGTTCTTATTATTGTCTATTGCAACTCTTTCTTGAGTGAATATTTTCTTAATTTGAGCGGAATGCTCATTCTAAAAAAATGGCTCAACGGACATGCTTTCAATTGTCACAAAGAGCTTTCAATATCCCTACTAGGTGTATAGAAAAACGTCTCACCTCAGGTTGGCCTGATGTGCCTGAACCATAATTTATACTTGAACCACGGTTCTTGTAGTGAGCTGTTCGACATCTCGAGCAAATAGTTTTAATAAAAAATCAAAACGTTGATGAAAAGCATGAAACTGGTGATGTCTATAAGGCGAAAACGAAATTTAAGTGGCAGAGTGTCATTTGCATGAAATAGTTCAAACAGTGTCACAAGATATAATAATAGACAGCTGCATGAGTGGCTGTGTGTTCTCGCTTCGCTCCTCGCATCTCTCTACTAACTTAGACCCTCATGCCACACCCAGAAATGCACTTTCCTTATTAGCCTTATTGTACACGGGGGGGGGCAGAAAAGGACCGCGTCTTTTCTAAACCTCTCTAAAAACCCAACCGTTAAAAGTAAAACGCCAAAGTCTTGTGACTTTTCCTAAAATATGTGAAGGAACAATTTCATGTGTTAAAATCGTGTTTCTTTGTAAACGTGTTTCCATAGCAACCAGTTCCTGAAAGACATGTCAGCAAAATGTTTTGAATCTTTCTTGAGACTTAAATTTTTTGTTTTTTTCAATGAAATTGTAGTTTTTTCCCAATTAAAGTTCATTCCAACAGCTTTTCGCTAGACTACGAGGATTGTTTAGGACATACGTACATGGAAGATGGAAACTGTTAGTACCTAATCGCCATTGGTTTGCACCTCCTCCCCCCCCCAACAAAATTCCTGGCTACGGGCCTGGTTTTGCTAATGCAAGCTGTGTTTAGGTATTATAAGCGTTTTGGGAGAGGGTGGCAGTACACTTTGTGTAATATTTGCGTCATTCGATATAATTATTTGCAATAAAAAAAACTTTTATATACTATAAACCAGAACCAATTCGATTGACCACGTGATGCAGTGTGAGTGTTTCTGCTGATAAAGATGGATTCACACGACGCTGCAGTTTGATTGTCACTCGCTTCTCTTGGTGGGTTGGGTGGCAACACTTATTTTTTTTCCTGCCGAGCCAAGCCACAGTAATATCTTTCCTGTGTTTCGGACAGACTGTCATAGCTTTTACCGCTTCGTCGCTCTGAGAAAAGATACCAGCGCGGTTGAGAATAAGGCCTTTTTCTGTGATCTCTGTTTGTGCATCCCTTCCTCGCTTTCCGCTCACACCAAGGTTAACGAGATGAAAAGTGATAGCACGCCAGCAGTGGAACAATTTTTGAACATGGTTCCACCAAGCTACAAGGGGAATCTTCTGCTACAAAACTACAAGTCATCCCAGCCACAGTTGCAGTTAAAAAGCACTTCTAATTATTTCATGTGTTCGTGGAGAATCGTCGTTTTTACAATCACTATAATTAATACCTCGCAGACCTTTGGCTTCGTGTAAAGCAGTGAACATCAAACTCGGTATTTGGAATTTGCCAGGATTCTATTTCCTTTTAGAAAACTTAAAAAACTGGTTGCTCTACCTTCGCTCTGTTGAGGGCCAAACAAGACTAAATTTCTCTCCTGCATCATTGCGTGACAGGTCACGCCTTGCTCTCGATGAGCTTCAAACAAGTAATAAAGCAACTTTGCGTTGCCCCTCAGTCCATTCTGAGTCTTCGTTTTAAAGTGACAAATCGCTTAAGCTGCACCGCAGTTATAACGTTGAGTTGGCAGTTTAGTTTGGCGACAAGTTGAAGTTGGAATTAAGTTATAAAGGCAGCGAATACAACTTGTCAACAATATTCACGGGAAATTTGGCCAGCTCTCATGTGATCTCATTCAAGGACGCAAACACTCGTACTAAGTATTTAAAGTAGTTAGACGTAAATTCATTATAAATTGTTAATAGACTCTCCCAAGTTATACTGCTATATTTCAATGAAATGACGTGGAATAATGACTAACGACAAGAAAAGTATTCTCATTGAAAGGAAAATAAGTGCTGAAAATATGGCTGGAAACGAACCGAAACCAGACATTTATTTTCAAACTTTGTTCTACAAATGTATTATACTAGCCAATTTAAACTCTTCGTAAATTCAACAACAACCATCTGGACTTATTTTAGACAATATCCGTTGAATGTGGGAGAACAAAATTTTCAAAAATGGCTAAAATTAAGGATGTTGTTATATGGCGCGAAGTGAGGAAGTTTGAGAACCTTGAAAAATTACCATGTTGAACCAAACAGAGGTCAGTAAAGGTCAATAAAGAGTTTAGATATCAATCAATTCACACACAACGTTTCATGTCTGGGAAGAAAGGGAAAATGCCGTTTCAGCAAAGTTTGGGCTGTTTTGGGGGAAATTATGTATTGACCTATATCTCAGAAACGGGAAATTATTGGACGTTACAAATGTTGCCGTTCGTAATCATTTCCGACAACACTCAAAAGCCTAAAAAATGTAGGGAATCGGCCATCCCCGATCTTTTGCCTCTGCCCGGTTTTCTCTGACAGTAACACTTAAATGCGAGCG
>JAOBYE010083450.1:0-20466 GCA_025403585.1 Parazoanthus swiftii
AGCCCTATGCGGGCCTCCCCCCCTCGTCCTGCTCTAGTTATAGTTATTGGGCAAATCAACGGAGGGACTCTGCAAGTCGTTCAAGTGTGTTACAAAAGGCTGTACTCATTATGATGAGAAAACATATCTTATGCAGCTTATCTACCAGAAACGAGGTCAAATGTAGTTCGCGTTCGATCTCAAAAATGCCTTTGCGGTGAAACCGAGAAGTGGTTGATATTTACCGCAGCTTCTTCCAGTTTTGATCAACTATTTCTGTTCAATAATCGGATTATCAGTGTTGTCATTCCACGTGTAATACGCCTTGTTTTGAACGAATAACCTTGCCCTTCAAAATAGAAATCGTGGTTTTTGGTCAACTGATCCAAATTTAGAACACAGACACTAAAAATCAGTTGTCCTTCTCAGAGCACTTAAAGTTCAGCACTGCCAAAACTTCTAGAGTTTTTCCTCTGGGCCAATATGCCCATTTGTGAGCAATTCTGCACTTTGACAGAGTATCTTGTCTACCCTTCACGAAGTATTTGCTGGAAATAACTACTGGTGAAGCAGAGAGTTATGGTTCAGTTTCTGGTTAGATTTCATCAGCTGTTTCTCGATGCACTCGTGCGCTTAAGACGAGTACTATAATTTTATTAAAAAGTTGTATATGCGGCCAATAGCTCGCTAACTTTGAGTTTGTCAAGAAGCTAATCAAATCAAGATAAAAGTTTTACTATTCACGCTTGCATATAGGTGAAAGTGTCGGTGCTTGACGCTTGCGTAAACTGAAATTGTTTTCAACTGGCCCTTTTTCAGTTAAAAGCTAGGGGAGCCATGCACGTCGTTGTGCAGTACGTACCTTCTCGTGTTTCGCGGAGGCGGCGGCCCAGCAGCACCATGACAGCCTAAGCAGATTCATGAGCATTAGCAGTCTCATGAAGCGGGCTTTCTTCATCTCAAGTGCTGTTTAAGTAAAACCTGGTGTTCTGCAAAATAACAGATAATAAAATTGATTGCCTTCAACCTAAAACTTCGGTGCTGACCTGTAGTGTTTGACTTAACTTAAACAGAATCTGGGGAAAAAATGCTTTCGAGCAGCCTATCAGAATATCGGTATCGACTCCTTTGAATAGTTTTAAATCAAACCTAGTTTTTAAAATTCCGTAATTTATAACATTATATTAGTTTGTAATATAACAGAAACTTGACCTTATTTATATTTACTTTTCATCTATGTAGAATTATTTCCACTAAGCCTCAGTCCATTTATCGATTGTCCAGCTAGTTAAAGTGAACAATTGACTGAGGCTGGGGGACATGGCTTTTCGGAAAATCACATATTTGTGTACCTGAGGGATTTTTATAGTATTCAAATACAAGTTAGCGATTGCATACATCACACGTGAAAGTGTCAGTCGCAGTTTTCTAGGTTTGAGAAATGAGGAAAGGAAGTAGTTAGCTGTTCTTACAAACAGTCAGAGCATAAAAACGCGTTCAAAAAACTTTGATATTTTGCATTTTACGTCATCTTGCCGCTGTGCAAAGAAATTCCCTGTGCAGTGTTTAGTCGAAGGGTTAAGCCGTGTCAAGATTGATTCAAGAGCATGCAAATTGGCCTCTTGATAATTTATAACAAGCTAAATAATAGACAGTTTGTCTACATATATCAATCGTTTTACCTTCTTCTTTTGCCTTTTACACCCTTAACTTGCTTTATGAAGAAGCCTTGCGGATATCAAAACTTTCTTAATACCGTATTCGAGTAAGAAAATATGTTGAGTTCACGAAGTTTGACGGAAATCACGATGTTGAATCGCTTAAAAACCTTTAAAAGAGACGTGTTAAGGTCCAAAGTTGCCGTGTTTTCAACAGGTACTTTGTTATCAAATAGTCCCTGCAAAATACTGACAATACATTTCATTTAGCTCATCAATTTACGATCTTCGGCTCGTGCGTCGAAAACAGACATTGACCGAATAATTGTGACCTGCAAGATTTACAGAGTTCACCATTAATGCCGATTTTGGCCCCTGACCAATCCCAGTTTCGTCTGTAAACAAGCTCAGGAAATACTGAAGATATGTTGCAGGGTTTTCTCGCTTTATTCATAGCGCAGTGATCGGTTTGAGGCGGCCCAACATACCGCACCTCTTTTGTTATCAACTCCGCCCTCTTGAAGTTAATAAACACTCTAGCGGCGCGGAGACTGACTTTGGCCAAAGTGACGCACATGGATATCGTCGGTAAGCCCGCGTAGAAAGGCGCGGAACCACGCGCTAACTTTGCGGTATGTTCTGTTAATCAACCCAATAATAAAACGCTAATAACCAACAAACGCCATGACAAAAACTAACAAAGGTTAGGCATGTTGTTATATTTCCATTTCTGCTGTCCCTGAAGTTTACAATAAACTAGCTTATAGCGAAGTATTTACAGTAACAAATTAATAGTCACTTCCTAGTAAGCTAATCTTTAGTTTGTCTTTTTAATTAGTAGGAAACAAACCGCTAATGAGAAAAACAGGGGCGGAAGTTACTTGTTTTTGTAAATAAATACCGGGACACATACTAAGCACTCCGAAAGACGACTGCAGACCTTTTTTAACTACTAACTGAGATGATTTAACCCTTACAAACTCGAGCCGTTTCGATGTTCCAAACCGCGATAAAGAAAGTCAAATCGTCAAAGTAAGTCGAAAGCTGAAGAGTGAGTTTTTCTTTAGGCGTCATTTAGTAATTTGTAATCAAGACAAACTTAAAACGAGAAGCTTCTAGCGGTTATGTTTAAAGAAGGAATTTGTGATTGCAATCGTATAAAGGAATGTCTCCCTTGAGCTGATTAACTTGTTATTAGCTAAAGAACTGATCAAAGCCAAATCCTATACTTTTAAAAACGCCTCAAGTGTTTTGTAAGAGCACTCGCTGACATATGATTTAAGGTGAGCTGGAAGGTGTTTCGTTTTAATTACCTTTCTTGACCTTTGTCATCGGCAGGTACAACTACTTATCAAACACTCAAAGAGACCGCACAGTTCCAAGAGCTGTGCTCATTATCTTGTGAACCCTGCAAAGGCTCTCTACATGATGTCACGATACTTCCTCACGTTCACACTTTAACGTGACTGTTTCAAAACAAAAATGCTTTGGCTTTCACTTAATGCCATCGTCAGAAACGTTCGTCTACAAATTATTTTATGTTCCTGATTACGGGATATTGAAAACACAAGACAAAAGTGTAATCAGAATAAGATTCTTAAATGACAAAGGTATAGTAGAAGACAATTGAAAAGAAATGCTAAAACAGGCAAAATATTAATTATTTCTTGCTTTGCCGAAGTAAATTACCTTTGAAAATGAACTTTTACGTAATAGCTAAGGATTAACTAAAAAGAAGCTATAAGTTTGACAAAAGAGTTATAACGCTGATTTTCGTCCACAGAACAAAAGACTGAAAGCAATTAAAAATAACAGAGAACTAAGTTTGTGGGGTTTTTTAGCAAATCTTGTCGGCTTTTACATGTATAGAAAAGAAGTAAAATTGAATGGTTTATCTTGGTAATGAAAACAACAGCGTATTATATTAGTTTGGTGTTCATAAATCCTATCCATAGTGAATCTAGCAGAGGCAGATCTAGAATATGGAGAACCGATGGCGCTATTGGCTATTGCAAACTGATTTAGTACGATTTTTTTCTCAACAAGCTGTGAAATTCACTTTGGCAAACATTATTGTAACGACAATTCACTGACTAATCTTGCAGCTACAGCCATAATATTTTCTCTAAAGTAAAACTAACGTAAGAGACTTGAATTTTCACTCCATCAAAGTTTTCTTTAGTTGTCCACGATTCGAACAGATCTGTCAGTGAAAAGAATTAGAATAAAGGACAGCTTGTTTAGCAATAGATAACTTATCTCCAAAATTGCAGCCTATACTGGCTGTAGTCTTCGAAAAAACAAACGTTCTCACCGAGTGCAACAGAAATCAAAAGGATTTATTTTGCTTATCGAGATAACTCGTCACTGAATGCACAAGCGCCTCATACAGCAGTCCTGACTGAGTTTATCGTCATGAAGCTTACCCAAACTTTTACTAATCTCAATACTATAGTTTTGTCATCATCTGGCAAATCAGAGTGATTTTTATTCCAATTCTTTCAGCCATTGGTCATTTCTCTTGCCATTAGTAAGGGATGATAATATTCGTTTGAAAGTAAGGGTTTCATGTTTTCACCGTCACCAGAGCTAAATCCTTCATGTCTTGCAGCGCAAGTGCTTCACCAGGTCGAAACTGTACACAATGATTGAATGTATCCCGAGGTTTCTGTTTTGTTAGTTATGCCTGACAGACAAGTGTAGAGACATGTTACATCGCTGTAGTGATTCACAAAGCGAAGCTAAGCAGTTGCGTAAAACAATCACAATCCATATTGGTTGTTCATGGATTTTTAGGTACCTACTAAACTCCTCTTCGTCCGTTTATGAGAGCGCTCATGTGTAGTCGCTTACTTCTGCTAACGTGGGTCGGCTTGGACTTTTATCCAAGTTTTGGTGTGGAACTGAAAGCTTTTGTGACGACCATTAGCTTTAAAACAGTTCATTTACTTAAGAAACGACTAATCCTAAGCAAAGGGAGCGATTCAACTGCTTTTATCATCAACCTACCTCCGACGGTGCAGCCTCTCTGATCTCGGCGGCCGTGAACTACGAAATACCAACTTGCAGCATAGACCTTATCTGGCCCCATGTAAAGTGGCAGCACGTGGAGGCACTAATCTGTGATTATATTTCAGTGAACGCCGACAAATGATGATGGCAAATAACTTGATTTAGCCACTCGTACACCCTCTGGGAATTGACAGCACACGCGCGCGTGCGCTGCAAAATCCGGCACAAATCCAACGTGTACTGAACTTAGGGAGGGCGGACCTTCACAGGACTGTTACTATGTAGCACTTTTATTTTGCGGTTTTTTTTTTTGCGAATTTCGCGGATGGTCCCTAATCCGCAAAAATAACTTCGAGCAGAAAAAATAAACGAAATTAAAAGCCGCAAAAATATACTCTCGTTCATACAACCATAAATGGCTTTAATTAATCCACTCCTTTTTTTTAAGCAAATGAAGGAAGCAAATGAAGGATCACACATGTAATCCACTTCTGTTGCTATATACCATACGTTGGGGTAAAAAAAGAACGTTCATTTTGATGTTTGCATTGAGAAAATGCAATCGGAGCTTGCTACAAACAGAACGAAACAATTAAAGGTTAGGAGCAAGTCAATACTTCTCCTTTCCGCCTCTGAGGTATAAGAAACGACTGAGCTTAGATTTATTGTATTCTTGCATTTTATCAGCCGCTTCAAATCGATTTTGACAGCTTGACTGGAATTTTTATGTTGCAACTAAAAATACTTTGTTGTACGACCGGCTTGTCGACGTTAACTGAAATGTCTGAAGGGTAGAGACTGTTGTTTTACCTAAAAAGAGAAATAAAAGTTGAAAGTTTTACATTTACTTCCTTGTTAGCCGGATGTCTTGCTCCTTGAAAAGAAAACCGCCAAACTTAGTTGCTAGGAGAAATTTCAGTCAATTCGAGCCGCTTAAGTTTGTTCCTGCAGATTAAAAATCCCGCAAAAACTTCATGCAGTGATGTTCCGTTAGAGAAAGGCTTGGTGGCAAAGCGAAGCTCGCGAACGAAAGCAACAATGTTTCAAAACCGAAATTCTCGCATTGCACCGAAAACGGGAACCTTTCGAAAACGTTTTCTAAAGTGTATGTCACGAAGTCACCTATACTGCATGTGGATGCAAAACTAAGTACGTTAATAACGGGTGAAGAACAGCGGTCGGAGGTTAGAATTTTGGTTTTTCGCTATTTTACCATCTTAAAACCTTTTTTCAGTGAAGTATTTCAGAAAATTTGTTGAAGGTGTTGGAAATCCTATAAACATGCCGCAATAAGCACTAATCGAGGAGGCCTTGCCAGATACAAGTTAATGAAGTATGACAAATCGCCCTCTGCCAAGGACGATGCCTAATAGTAAAGGAACATGGGGTCTTGTTTTCCGAATGAGGTCGATCTCGCTGACATCATATGATTACGTTTTGATACGAGGAAACCTATAAATGTTGTTCGATGAACAAATGTTCCGAATAATAAGACTAAATCGTAATGATAAGAACCTTTTTGCTTTTTCTCAATAATTACGGAAACTCATTTATCAGCACATTGCAGTCTTTTCATTATTTTCAAGGAATCGATTAGTGTGTTGAGGGAGCGCTTTTTCACAGCTTTGCGCATGCTCAAACATTTAATAACAAGTACATCTACACGTATACACAGTTACTATTCAGATACCGATCAACACTTTTTGGCAGACAGATATAGCTGATGGTCTTTCTTAGATGATCAGCTTGAAGTTTGATTGAAGTTATTCGTTCGGTAATGGATCATTTAAACTTGGTTGTGTTACTGACGAAACACAATGTAACTGACTGGTGACACAGATTTGTCAAAATGCTTGATACCTTGACAGAAGTGATTGCCCGATGTGGGGGCGGGGGGGGGGTTACTTTCTTAATGAGATGTTCAGTTGAATGGGGTCGCATTTTCGCGAATGGATTGCATATAATGGAGGTGCGTTTTCAATGGATTTGCCAGAATCGCCATTAGGGTGTTGTCACCGTATTTAGTGCTATTGTTTTAACGACTGGCATTATATTCCATTTAAGTTGGAATCGCAGAAAATTACGGATTTGTCCAAAACTGACTTAGTCGAGGTCTCATTATTTGCCACGGATTAGACTACTATTGGGGTAAGGACTCTGAGAGGCCAGCAGCACAGACCCAACAAAGGTTGACCCAAGTACCCCCTCCCCCCGGAAGGTCTTTTGATCAAGGTCTTTTCGGGGATTTAGATGTTTTGTTTTGCATATTTGGATACTGAAATAACGGAAAAGTCTAAGTTTTCAACCGTAAAATAGCTCTTTAAAAACCAAATTCGTCCAATTCAGTACCAATTAGGCCGCCTTGAGGGTGTTACGCGTAAGACAACCTCCGATTAACCTGCATGGCAGGCGCAAAGGAAGTAAAACTCTTGAGTCAACTCCAACAAAAGAACGCATTGTTCCCGGTTAAGACATCGCGAAGAAACTGATCTGCATAACGCAACTGGCATCAGGAAGAAAAGAACTGGCAAGAGACTAGGTGGCCATTATCCGGCAGGGATGATACTCCACTGGGATACCGCTGGTTAACTCACGTACTTTGGTACATGTCATTCCGCAATAATTCATAAAACTAGCACTAGGTCTCAATCCTAAATCGTTTGTGCTTTGTGCTTGGCCTAACTTTGATTTTAAAAGGCCATAACTACATGCTACATGCGTCATAAATTATCAACTTTTCCAAAATCAAACAAATGTAACACTTTTTCCCACTGAATTTGCATCGCTTGAAGTTGCTACTCTACCATGCAGATTTGAATTTTAAGCTTGTTTTGGTATATCGCTAACATTGACATTCAAACTGCTCAGACGTGGGTCACTAAACCACTGGGGAGGGTTAATGGGCTGTGTTCTGTGGAACGTATGTTCTTCAGCTATATCGGTTCATCCGGACGTGAAACAATGCAACGAAAACTGATCTGCAGGTCTAAAAATAATTTCCAACCTTAAGAAAGGTATTTTGGGACTGGCCACAGGTATGTTTGGCTCTGTTTAGACCTTATAAGGTAAAGAGGAATGTGTTGGAATGTGGTTTTCCTCAAGGCTTTTCTATTTCACTTTCATTATGTTACTAAAAACATTGTAACTTTGTTGCAACCGCCGGACAAACACGTTTTTAAACATGCTAAATCTCTCGAACCGTACGGAAACATTCCAGCGGCATTCTTTGTTTCAGGAAACATACTAACTTTTGAAAAGGTGGATCAAAAAAAAGCATGAGATGTCATTTTGACTCACGTGCACTCATTGCTTGGTCACTTTTCTGTTTCTTTTCAGACTGACGACTTCGAAACATTGTTAAATGAAGTGTCATAAAAAATATTTATAAATAAGCAAAGAGTGTAAATAAGACGTTTTGTGTTACAGAACAGATTTAGGTTCCACTTTTTATGTGAAGGTTTTTTGGTTCTTTCTTGCCAGCGCCTCAAGTTTTTCAGTCTTATGGTGGACTGACCCGGAGTCAGTGAAGATTCGTTTCTGGTCATCACAGTTTGTCTTTGTGGAAAGCATAAAAATCGCGGCAAGCGCTCCTAGAAAAATACTGAAAGTTTATCAGTTTTTATATATGTCACAAACACTATAACCAAAACCTGTAGTCACAAGGCGCTGTGAAACGTGCAACAATGAAGCACTTTAGGCAACTACGCGAGGAGATGAGATCAGTTCTATTTTGTCAGTGACGTTGGATTTGTTCGAATAGGAGCATAGGACATGCATATAGTTACATTTTGTTAAATTTAGTTTCTCTTCTTTTAAAGTATTTATCTTCAGAAGTTTTGTCAGCTCTAAAGGCTGATTATAAGGAAGCAGTTGGTTCGCCTTTTACCTTCTCAAGCCAAGAAAAGTGCCTCTGGCATTGGAGCTTTAAAACGGGGAATATCATCCGTACAGCCCAAGACACTCTGTATTATTTCCAAAGCTTTATTACAGCTTCATATTGCCGATTACTGCAGCATTGTGTAGGGAAATTGCAGCAAATATCTTTATGATAAGTTGTAGAAGCCCCCAAATCGTGCAGCTAGTCCGGAATTCTAACATTTAAGTGGCAATTATGATACTAACAACTATTTTGTAACTCGGTTACTCAAAGAAAACACCAAAGAGCATCAATGGTTTAAATAATCGTTAAGTGATCTTACATCCGAGTATTTCAGATTACAGTTTACATGTTGTCGAGACATGGATATACCTGGCTGTTGGCTGTTTCCAATGACTTACACAAAACTATTTAAAAAACGTGTCGTTTCAGCTATAGTGGCACGATATTTTGGAATACCAACGAAATAGCCTACTCTACGATCTGTGGCAACCAGAATCTCTGAGAAATCTTCGCAACAATTTGTTATGCCTTGAAGATAAAGTAAAATAAACACATAATTATTAAAGTTATTTGCGCTGCATTCACAAAAATTAGAGTTTTACTTGATTAATTTATAATATAGTATTTTATTTCAATCAATACATATAAATATATAGGTGTTTTACGTGATGAGTTCACCGTGTTTAGAAAGGGTTCTTGAACTGACTAATTGACAGAGCTAAATTCACTCTATCAGAGCTTTGTTTTAACTCAAAGGGAAATTTTAAAGAGCTTACGCTGTACGAAAGAAAGCTGAGTTAAAACAAGCGTCAGAAGGATTGAACAATACTGACTGTAACCGATTGAGCCGGTATACGCCTAGTATATATAGCTGCTTTTCAGATATTGTAAAATAGTGTCACGCAGATTACTGGAATGTCTTCCCTTCACTTTCAATTGTGGCCAGTAAATCTACCGCCGAATTCAAACAATTTGAAATTTCTGTCGGTTATTTCTAACTTTATGCAACTGTTAATGCTGTGAACGTTACGCAGCTGGCAAGGGGGATTTTCTGTTGAGAAAACCACTGGGCACTTTGGGCTAGTTATCCTTTTGTTAAACTTTCCCAGGATCGTTCATTTAGTTTCGATGTTTATAACAGATACTATATTCTAGCAAATCGCGGAAGAATTCGTACAATCTACAATAGTTCAGCTTCAAGTGTGTATCTGAAAAAAATTGATTCCCGTAGTCGACCTGAGTTGACAAACAAAGCATTCACAAAACATCTATTAACTAGAACCTATGACCTCGTCACCTGCATTCTACAATTTGGCTTGAAAAAATTGGAATCTCAAGAAATAAAGGAATTTCCTCTTAAAAATGTACAAGTAGTATAAATAAGGTCCTTACCAATTGTCTGTTTAGTGTAGGCGTGTGGCAAAAAAAAAACTCACCAAGTTATTAATCTTTCTCTTGGGTTTCTTCACCAACCTACACACACTTTACTCTTTAGTATAATTATATAAAGGCGCAGTGCATCGACCCAAGATTTATACAACAACGAATGAAATATGAGCTATAAGAATTCGAAGCAAATAGCTTTGGCATGTACCGAAAAACTACAGGAAGCCCACAATTTGGCCAAACATAGATTACCAAAGTAACGTTTTTCATATTAGGGTCGGATTTGGGCCGTCATGCGGAGATCAAAAACTGAATCTTGTTTACCACAAAATCGTGATCTAATAATACACACGAATTACTGCTACTACTAAACTGCGGAATAAATGCAACTCGCTTTTTCTGTACCTTCCAGTCAAGCCCTACATGTACAACACACCAAAAAGTGAGATCTAAGTTAGCTGAAATTTACCAAATTTCAGATTACCAAATTGCTTGAGATGGAAGTTTCTAGAAAAGATCGCATGAAAGGCAGACATCCAAGGTCGCCAGGTACTTGCGACTTCCGTTTGAGTCAAGAAATTGGGCTAGCATGTCTTACTGCCACATATTATGGAGTAATGAGGAAAGGAGAGGGAAGGGAAGGAAAAGAAAAGAAAAGAAAAGAAAAGAAAAGAAAAAACAGAAAGCTAGAAGCACAGTGGGGAAAGTAGCGAAAGGATGGTGGTCCCATGCGAGGTGCCACCTAGAAAAAAGTAAAAGGGTAAGGTATCGTAAAATAATGACAAAAAGTCTTCTGCCACGTTTATTCTGTTAAGCCTCGTGATAGCTTATTGTTGGGCTAGAGGCTTAATCAATTTTCCTGGCATTTCAGTAAAACTCATAATTGTGGTGATCCTCAAGACTTGCCAAGGGAAAAGTACAAAAACATTTAGGAGTTTCAAATACGTTTATGTATACTTTTTAGCAAAACTATGCAGTTTATGACCTGAAAGCACAACGCAACAGTCTTTGTGTTCATAAAGCCTTCACCGTATTAAATATTGGCGCAACAATTACGCCCTCATATTTCTGCATTGAAAGAAACAGGCCCGAAGGCAGCGCCCCCAACGGGCCAAAAAGGTCCGCAGCAGTGTGCTCAATTAAAACGAAGCAGAAGTCCATATAGGACATATAGGTGTATATATAACTAGCTCGCGCCACCGTAAATCGGAACGACCAAAAAAGAGGTCATCGGTGTGTTTGCCCCTTCAATTTGGCTTTTGAGACTCTCAGTTTATGAAATTTATGAAACTTATTGGTTTCTTGATCAATTTTGGAGGACATACATCGAACATGGAAATTGTTAGTACCTAGCTACCCTTGGTTTGCACCCCCGCCCCCCAACAAAATTCCTGGCTACGGACCTGAGATAGATAGCTTTTAACAAGGAAAAACACCACCCTTAGGAGTTGGAGCTTGTTAGAGGCTGGGGGCTTGTTTGGGGGCTTGGAATGGGGGCTTACTAAATGATGAGGGCCTAATGAAGAAAGACGGCCGATTTGTGGACGGGACAATTTCAGTGTACGAGGACCAGATGTAGGTCATTTGCACGTCACAAACGCAGAGTTTAGCAACACAAAATACCTTTTGATTAGGGAAATTCTAAATGCGCCAGCCTGGTAATCAGTATACTGAAGCTTGCACTGCACTGTACTGTGCATGATTGCGACAATAGCTTTACTTTTTATACTACCGTCTACTTTTGGCAGTAGATGTTCACCAACAAAAAAAAAATACGCAAATCGTTTTTAAACTGTAGTCAATTATAAACTTTCAATGTGCCATGTTACTAATGAGGGAATCGGTTTAAAATGAGTTACTAATGACTCGTTTAATCTTCGCTATTATCTAACGGGCACTTTCAGATGTGTCAGCAGAATAGATTAACCTAAACTATTGTATTTAATCCCGTAAATGTTTCTGCTGGTCTATCTCGCTATAGTTTAAACATTGAGTCTTGGTCTACACGCTATAAAAAAAGTTATAGCTATCGAGCCCGAGCCTTAGCTTGTTCTTGAATTGTTCTTTAAGTTTGGCTATTCTGAGCCTCGTTGTTCTTATAAAATTGTTCTTATAAAAAAAATGCGTGTATTGCTAAATAGCAGATGGTCAAAAGGGGCGCTTGTGGCTGTATCGCGTTGATCTTAGATTTGTGATTCTGAATTTTGTTTTCGAAGCACGAGTAATGTAGTGAAAATTTAGATTTAAGCAAGCAAGAAATAATCATGCAAACATAATTTTAGCAAAATCTGTTATGTAACTGCATACGTCATGGGTGAAAAAACAAAACTAACTGTTGATTTCACTTCTCAGCGCGTATGTCTGGGTCAAAAATCCAAGTTGTGGTCGGTTCTCGGTTACACGGAACTTGGTTATCGCAACCGACTTTAACCTTTGTTTACGGATTTAAGTAATTGTCTTGTAGCTAGGGCATTCGGTTTAACTGCCAGACTACTTTTCGTCAATTTGAATAAAACTGAAATTGCAGAAACAGCAGAAATATAGTTACAACAACAATAGCAATAACAATAACAAAAACAAAAATAATAACAACAACAACAACTTGGCACTCGGGACTTACATATACTGATGCAGATAGCAGGGAATAATAGGAGATTTACAGGTGTGAGTCCAAGGCACCTGAAATAACCCGAGTGATGGTTAATCGAGTCTGGTACCGTTACACTGAATAGTTGGAAAGGGAAGAGCGGGATATAATGCAGCCATAATACGTTAAATAAAAATACATGAAAAATTAAAGTAAAAGAGAAAAGGAAAAACAGAAAGAAATTTTTAAATACGTAATTTACCTAAGAAATTGTAAGTGCGCATAATATAATGCAATATTCACCACAAGGTTTTTCTGCATGTGATTATAAACTAAGTAATCTATATTGCTAGCTATATGGCTATCGATAAAAGAGATAACTGAAGGAACACAGATGTGCATTAAGTGTTGTTTTGCCCATATTAGCTATAAAGAAAGTTACAAAATACCCTGAGGACACGGCTTAGTTTTAGAGAGATACTTAATTTAAATATCCATTCTCATTAATGATCAACTACCCAGAACTACATCATTATGGATATATAATGCAATATTTGCCAGAAGGTTTTTCTGGGATTATAAGCCAAGTATTTTAGACTGTCGGTTATAACTTGTCACTGCCAAACTCAGAGTGACACAAATGTGCCTTACAGGGTTGTTTTTCCATATTGCCTATAAAGAAAGTTACAAAATGCCCGAGGACGCGGCTTAGTTTTAGAGAAATACTAAACTTAAATATTCATTCGCATTTAGCTACCGAGAACTACATGTGGAGAAGGACGAAGATTATACTGCCCGAAATGTGCGAAAAAGCATCACAAATCCTTTTAAAATTGCCGAAAGAAACTCCGTGATAAGAGCATACATACATATTTTGGTATCAAAGTATTATTGCTTATAAAATTTTAGTGAAAAGTTTTTTTTTTCGTACTCAGTTATTGTGGCATAAGATTATGTCGCAGAAGGGCAGGTGAAACATGATGCTTCTTCAGTTTGCTTCAACAAGATTGCTAGCCAATGCATCGAGAGCTCCCTTCAGCAAAAGTTTCACAAATAATTGATTCTTCAAATATAATAGGAAATTGAAAGTTTTGTGGTGGTTATTTGACCCCGATTTGAAAATTCTGTTTTACTTTTTCGAGCAAATTAATTATTTCTTAATTGGTCGTCTCCTAGCAATGATGACGTAGAGCTTGCTCGACAGGTGAATTATGTAAATGAGTTCGTTAAAACCTCCCACGTGAAGCTATCAACTGAACAGAGAACGACTCGCCGATCAACCGGCAATACAGTCCAGTATTCCACCTTTTTCGGCTTGTCTCGTCTTATAATCAAGTCATACGATTCCGTATCCTTTGGGCTATGAATAGGCGATGGAAAATAACCCGTTATGGCTGTGTAAATTTATAGTACAGCGACCAAAACTATCTTTTGGTTAGTCCACACCTTGTTTCTGTTTATTTCATGTGTTCTGACATTGTTTTTGTCGTTCCATAAAACAAAATTCAGAGCTGATTTTTCTCGATATTGACTTTAGGGCAAACAATTAACATCTGTTTTTGATCGACAGGCTTGGGTCTCGGGGGACATATCTCGCTGGTACTCGTCACAGGGATATTGTATCTTGTGGGATATGACATTTTACCGGCTGACTTTACACAAGTTCCTTTAAACCTTGAACACGATGTGACAAAACTTAGAAGTGACGCGTGGAAATTTGCCCGTGATGATCGGCGAGCAACGATCAACCCCATTGCTGTGGGCCGCCAGAGAGAGAGAGAAAGTCGCTATGATGTGTTGGAACTAGTTTACAAATCAAAACATGGCAATATATTCACTAAAGAAAACCTTAAACTGATTCAAAACACCGAGAATGAGCTGTTCAAAAACAGTATTTATCAAAATAAGTTATGCCAAGTACTAGGAGATGGAAGTTGCCGGACGCCAATGTCGGTAATAAGATTCTTTGACGGCAGTTACCGGTATATCGATGCCAGATTGTACGATCCTAAATTTGAGGACATTCCCCGACTTCTGTCATTAGTAAACTCCTTGAACCAGACGCGCGCAATTCTAAATTTCCATTTGGGGAATGACGCTGTCATTGATATTCGAACGAACACTTCTTATTCAAGATTTACGCGATCGCTTTTGTACCTTGGATATCCGCTGAGAGGTTTTCGCAACATAGAAGACCAAAAGCAAAAGCAGTGGGACAAGACGCAAGAGTTTGCCCGAGATGCATTCGCAAAAACTCTTGATGAGAAATTTCAAAACGGAATTGGAGACTCCTTGGAATTATACTATTACCTTCGCGCGCTCTTCTTCAACGCCATAT
This sequence comes from Parazoanthus swiftii, assembly GCA_025403585.1. Classification (NCBI taxonomy): domain Eukaryota; kingdom Metazoa; phylum Cnidaria; class Anthozoa; order Zoantharia; family Parazoanthidae; genus Parazoanthus; species Parazoanthus swiftii. The sequence continues at coordinate 14,841 of JAOBYE010083450.1, forward strand.
CTGAACAAGTTATCTATGACCTACTTTTAGCAGCTGCGAGTTTCGCCTTTATATTTCTTTTTATGCTTTTTCAAACCCAGTCTGCATGGATAACAGGTTGGGCGGTTTTCAGTATTCTCACTTGTTTTTTCGGTGCGAATTTTGTATACCGCATCATTTTGGACTGTCGCTATATCGGTATTTTCCATGTGCTTTCTGTGTTCATAATTCTCGGCATTGGCGCAGATGATGTATTTGTTTTTGTTGACACCTGGAAAGCTACAGAAAATGTTTCCTTTCAAGACCTTTCATTCCGTTTATCGCATGTATATAGACGAGCGGCCAGCGCTATGTTTATAACTTCTTTCACAACTATGGCAGCATTTTTCACCAGCGTTTTCTCGCCTCTCCTCGGTGTGTCAACTTTTGGTATTTTTTCAGCCTTACTAGTTTTTGTAAATTACTGTTCTGTGATCTTATTTTTCCCCACTGTTATTATAACTCATGAACTTTTCTGGAAAAGGAAACAGTGCTCCCCTTGTTGTGATATTTCGAGGATTAAGAAGTTATTCAAGAGGCAGGAAAATCCTCCTGTCCCGCCGAACGAAAGAGGTGCATTGGATTTTGGATTTTTGAGCACGGCTAAACTTGAGGAACCAAACAAGGCAATAGTGAACTTCTTTAAAGGGTTTTATTACACAAACGTCGTCACTCACAAGTTAGTCCGCTGGATTGTATTGTCCTTGTCGCTGGTTTTCTTGTGTACAACTGTAATATATGCAACCAAGCTGGAGCCAGATCAAGAGCAGGTTAGTCAATTGTTTTTAATCAGTTCAATTGATTTATAGAAAGATTCGTCTTTTTATTTTTCAATTTCAAAACAGTTTTGGACAGTTGTGGTTTGTTGCACTCGATTTATAATAGATAGCTGCTATTATACAGAGAAGCAGCTGTCTCGGACATAATTCACAATGGTATTCAAATGAAGCTATAGCAAGCCTCAGTTGCCTTTATTGTGCGACACGTGCGGTCATTGAAATGAATCATATGGTTATAGTTATCAAAAGGACAGACTGACATTTTTTGTACCTAATGTCTTCGACGCTGAGTGGGAATTGTGTTGCCCGAGTCCCTACTCAGGCAACACAATTCCCACTGTCTGAAGCATTTTGAAATCTTCCCACAAAAATATGGAATAGAATGTTTTTTGCTCGTTTTAAAGAAGTAAAACTGCTGAACTTGTTGCAAATCTTTCCAACTGGCTTAAATCATTTCTAGTAGCAGCTGTAATCTCAAAGAATTTTAATTTTTCCATCAAATTTGAATACAACTTGTTCAAGCGGACGTTCAAGATTCCTTCTCCCTACTCTTTAATACCTAATACTATTACTTGAATGATTACTGAATGTTTAATACGTTTTCGTGTTGACAAGGTGTTTCATAAATGTGTATTGAAGTATAAGACTGTGATACCACATTTATCGGCGTTGGGCTTCCTTCAAACACCACAACCTGGCATTGAATGCTTCACATTATTATGAAAGAGCTTGGCTATCCGCGCAATCTACAAAGTTACGACAGCAACAACTTTAGTAGTACTATAGTTTTGAGTTCAGTAAGTCCAGTACTAGTCTGAAGTTTCAGTTCCTACTTAAAATTAATTATAAAATTGGACTGTTTGCAGTTCATCGGAAATCGGTGTAACATCAAAAGTGATTTTTTTTTAGCCTATTACATTTTGCGTTATATTATAAATGGTTGGTTATCGTTCTTCTCTGAGTTGGTTTGTCCTGCATTTGCTTTTTACCGTAATGGTAACACTACATAAGAAGAAAATTGGGCCTTCAATTTGTTCATATTATTTTTAAGAGTAAATCTACATAAACTACTGTAATATGTTCTACTATTCATGTAGTTCCATTTTGACATTTTTTTCTTTAAAATAGAAAGAAGGCGGAGCGTGTGATGTGTTCTATACTGTAGCAGTTCAGCAACGCTGAGTATGAAATACCGCCCCAGTTATAACATGCAATGATAGATTTTATGCCATGAACAACCGAATACATGATTCTAGTTGCCATCGATGTATGAAATTAAGGTGGCTTCTTTAAGTTGATTTCAAGCGGTTCTTGGCACTCAATCACTCAGTTTTAAGTTTTAAAGGCAGGTCATTCTCGGCAACTTCAATATTCAAATATAGTTTGGCATAAAGTCTTGAATAAACGGGTTTCAAGCTAAACCGCCTATATCTGCATTCGATGACTGCTTTTCCAACTGCACGGAGATCAGTATACACGAGTTTAACACTAAAACAGTTTTCATGAAGAGACAACGATATCACAATAAACTCCACGTGCCAGTAAACAAAGGATATTTATGTTGTGGTTTGTTTATTATGTTATTGAACATGCAGTGGTCAAAGTTGACATAAACAAACTTTTCCAGCTGCTGTGAGGGTGTCAAATGGTTGGCCACAGAACACGCATATGTTACTATGGATAGAAATGACTGCATTTGTTTTTGAGCGAGATATCGTAAGGCTCCATTTCAATAAGTGTGTTCAGTACGGATGTTGTTCATTGTTTCAACAAGTCGTTCACGTATTATATGTGCCTCATATCTGCTGATTTACATGCAAGTATCACCAAAATTTTCACACTGTGTTAACAGTTATTTCAAAACACTACAGAAGCCAATAGCTGGAACAATGGTGCAAAGCTCGAGTTATTTCCAATCCATATTAGTGAAATCCGCTTCGAGAAAGGTCGCCTCATGCAGATTGCTGGAAGAGTGGAAAACCTGTAGCTTTCGCTAACACAAAAATCAATCAGATGCTGGAAACTAAACGCATCTCAGAAAAGGCCATTAAGTATTAACAAAGTCTAATCATAGTTAAACCTTCGTATTGTCGTTCCAAGACAAAGAGATTGTTTTGTCAATTAAACTAATCCTTAGTCTGTAAAACAATATTTCGTTATAAGTCAGTTAAACCTTTCACTTCTAAAGCGCCAAACGATGTGTTGCTTTCACCACACAGACTACATAAATTTATTTTGCTGTATCACGGATCTAGACTTGAAGGAGTTGTTCCCCACACTATACCCTTCTTACAAAGCTACATGTTTAGTCTATCTACTCTACTTTATGCAACTAAGTACAGTGTTGCACACTCCATACAAATTATTCTTCAGGGTTCCGCGGATCCTTAAAAAGTCTCAAAAAGTCTTATTTTAAATTTTGAATTCATAAGGTCTTAAAGAGGTCTTAAAACTGGCAAGTTGTTCATTTAGGTTTTAAAGGGTCTGAGATTGACCCCTCTTCAAGACAAGTGTATTTCTTCGGCTGGTCATATTTTGAAGTTGCTTGTACCTATTTTTCACGTATGTAACTGCTGTGTTTCTCGGTTTTTGTATGAAATATTTTAGTGTAAAAAATAGGTCTTAAATTCGTATGATTTGGGCCCTTAAAAGTCTTCATTCCTGCGTTCCCATCTGCCGGAATTCTGGTATTGAAGACTTAACGAATAATAAGTTTCTAAAGGGAACCTAGGCTGTAAATCATTTTTGCCGCCAAATTAAGTCTAAATGCTTCCGTATCAGGGTTTGGGGGGTATAAAAGTTTTAATTTAGTTAACCACAGCAATAATCGGATGCCAGGCGTTTTTTTGCTTTTTTTTTTTGCTTTTCGAATTTCCCGGCTACCGCCATCTTGAATTATGGTGTAGTTGCGTAGACAGTGCCCAGGCCCTCTCCTTTACGATACACCAATGACATTTAGCTTTATTTTATGCGCTTACATATCTTTGTATAGTTTGCAATAAGTAAATGAAATAAGATACAAGTCACCTGGAAAAACTGAAAATCAGATCAAGCCAGGTAACTCTAGGCGAAGATAGATACCTCGCAGGTAATATAATAAGTATCAAATACACTCACAATTGTAGAAAGTATTCCTTCATAAATCATAGGCACCAGGAAATAACACTTAAAAGACGATTGTATATTTGTTTAAATTGTCTGGCTTTTGAGTTCTATATGCTGGAACCTTGATAACTAATGTTACATTCCCATAAGTTGTTTGTATTCTTGGTAGAGATAGACCTAACTGAGAGTCCATCTCGTACTGTAATAATGTTTTATAGAAACATAGCTGAAACATTATGATCTTTACTTTACATTTTTCAAACTTTGCCACTAAATCTCATGTACGGCGCCGCTTCATTTGGCACACTTACAGGTGGAGGTTTGGGGGTCTGGGACCAACTGGCACAGTATTAAGGAGCTGCGAAACACAGCTTTCAAGGCAAGTCAGGAGGATCGTGTGGTACAAGTCAATATCATATGGGGACTGAAGGAACAGGACCGCCGTCATTGCCACTTCACGGACTTCAAGTGTAAAGGAATAACGGTATTGGACGAAAGCTTTGATATGAATCCTCCTCCTTGTCAAATCGCCATGTTGGTGAGTCCATACTTGACCGTAGTTAATAGAGAGAATGTTAGTTAGTTCGATCAACTATGATTTGACTAAGCTAGTAAGGTCCGTTTCTAGCCTGAGTGTTAGATTCAGCAAACCCTAAGGCTTGGGCGTTAGCTTTCAGTTACGTTCTAGACTATGTTCTTTTTAGTATCCAAAACCCGTATTTCGAAAATCACTGCGCCGCGCGCGCCTTTAGGTTCTTACAGTCACCGATTAATATTATTATTAATACTAATATACTGAAGGAATGCATACCTCACGTATGTTGACAACACAATATTATTGGGACTGTGCAGTGTAAAATCGTTCTCATTCCTTTTTGGCTGCCATGACCAAACATCATTTCTTCTCTCTTAATGTTCATGCTATGTCTGAAGCTCTGTCATTCTTACAATTCGTACATCTTTTTTATCGTAAAATTTGACATAAAATTCTCTCGTCAATCAACCAATCTTCCTTTATTATGTTGCTTCGATTCACACTTCAATGCATTTTTGAAATGTCATATTTCAATGTCTACAGAACATGTGCAAAGAGCTTAAAAATCTTCCGAAGTCAGTATCAGACAAATTGAAGATCCGTCGGGACTCTATCACTGGTGAGCTTCAGATCCAGTGCTTTGTCGATCAAATGAACCAGTTCTTGAAGGTGGGTGTGTTCGTGTGCGTGTGCACGCATGCGTGCGTGCGCGGTGTGCGTGCGTGCGTCTTTGCCTGTGTTTGCGTGTGTGCGTAAATTAACGTTTCTCTCCCTGTAACGATTTATTTACTCCTATTACCATTTCAGGAGGAGGCTAAGAAGAGCAAATATCCAAACGGAACCGACTTCAGTATCCCTGTCAACAGTGAGAAAATGAAGACTCTCATGCGCTATAACCCAGACATATACAACGTCTCTAGCTTAACGGACTCCTACTATCGCTTTTTTGAAGTGGCTCTTGGGTATTGGCTGACGCAAGGCAATCGGTCCTATTCCAATTATAACTACGTCACTTATGGGAAACTCTTGGGCGGGGCAGTGGATACGACAGATCCACTGCAGGAACTCAGCTTTCAAGGTATCCATCTGTCTATCTATCTATCTATCTATCCATCCATCCATCCATCCATCCATCAATCCATCCATCCATCCATCCATCCATCCATCCATCCATCCATCCATCCATCCA
>JAOBYE010083561.1:1364-18587 GCA_025403585.1 Parazoanthus swiftii
CGCTTGAAAAGTTCTTGAAATAGAACATTTGCCGGATAGCGTTGTATATGCTACAAATACCAAATGCTTTGCCAAGATAATTAGTACCAATTGTTCTATTATTCTCATGAAGGAAGATATATTTGAATAAGAAAGAAGATTCGTCAAACATTCTGGTAGTTGTCGTAAATGGACGCCATCACTGAAAAATGTCCTATTGAAAACTGTTGATAAAACAGTTTGAAAACCCCTTCACTTTTGCTCTTGGGAAAGATTATATCAACTTTTGCGGATAATCAGCATATTAATGAAGGCAGTTATTAATGTATGTGTGCATAAGCTCCTCGATGTACTTGTCGTAAATGGAAAGGGAGGCTTGAGGAAGATACTGCAAGTTTGTTGGTTTGGTCACCAACGAAAAAAAAGTAATCTTGCTAAAACACTCTTTGAAAAACTAGATCTTTGACTGCCAAGCAAGGGAGGTCAAGGGTTGAACTTTATGCGAAACTATTTCGCCACATCTGATCTTTGGGCATAGAGCCTGCCGTACGAATAGCGATCTTTCTCGTCCACACGAAATATATGAGAGGAAAGAAAGAACTCAGATTGTCTATTATCCGATTATCTCGTTTTACGTGGGGACGTGGAAGATCGTTTCTCGCAGGGTGCTCGCAAGTTTGGATGAAACGTTCGGAGCTCACGTTAATACCAGTTATCGCCATGACAACTGATGGGGCTTCCCTGTACAAATACAGACCCTTTATTTTTTACATGTTGGTATATCATTTACAGCTATCTTTAAAAAGATTGACATTTTGCAACAATATCAAATACCATGACTATAAAGAATTGTGCTTTGTATAAAAACGTAAAGTAATTAATACACACAACTGGGTTTGGCGGTTTACGTCCTCTGTGGAGCGGTCAATCCGTCCAGGCTATTCACCAATGGTTGTGCATTAATTTATTATTATTCCATGCAAAGTTACCGTTTTTAGCATTGCCATTCTCTCATGAAGCATCCACAGGACATTTTAAAATTTGACTATTAAGATTGAGGCAAATCGATGGTGTTGTGGGTTTTTTTTACACTTGATCCTGATCGTACATACTTTTGTCACTAGTGATACTGTGGATGGGAGAGTAGAGAGTTCTTTTGTTACCAAAGATCGTCACACTGATACTGTCAGGGAGGGTAATAAACGAAAGATTGTCGGCAAGAACGCACAGCGGATGCGTACAGAAACTGAACACCAATATAAAAGAAAACTTTATGAGAAAAAAGCGATTGAATAATAACAGCTGAAGTTTGTTAAGCAGACGACTTCCGCATCACAGGAATTATAAGCATCGAACTCATGCTAAAAATTATTTTGAAGGACCTCTTTCACGACTGAATCAGTGGACTAATTCATTCTCTTTTCAGTAGTTAAGTATTTTTGTTATTTATCTCAAGAACTATTTTAGTGCACCAAAGTAACCTTTGGTCAGGATATTCCGCCAATCGGCTCGATACATTTTATGCCGCCGAATAAATATTTATGAACAAATCAACTGAGGATGATCTGTGACAGCAGAGTTGACTACAGTCCAATATTAATTGCCGCGTAAAAAGACCTGAAGTACCATTTTCCTGTTGAAAAACTTAGATTGGTTTCCGAACAGTGCCTTTCTTTAGACACTCTAGCTTGAAACCGCTTCAAGATTTTTGAGTCAACGAACCTTTGACTTCCACAAGTGACTTGTTGGAGTTTCAATGTTTGTAATGGTGTTGTTGTTTCTTCTGAATTTAGGCCACGGATAGCTTTGCTACCACGTTTTAAGTTTCATTCCAACCAAGGTTTATCAACATCTACCTTATCCTTGTAGTATCAAATACAGTGACAAGTTTGTTAGTTTTGAGAAAAGGGGCAAAGAAAAGAAAAGGTCTGGAGACAAGAAACTTATCAACTTGTCTATTGGCGCTTTTTGGAATGAAAGGGTTAATTGACTTAGCATCAAATCGAGCAGCTTTCAGTTGATGAGAGTCTCCTTTTTAATAACTGTGACTGGTGAATGCAGACCACCTCTACTGATCCACTTGATTTTCATTTGCCTCGTCTTGATGCCGCGGTCAGTTTCCGAATCGTCCGTCTCTTTCTCATTCTCGTCTCCTTCGTCTTCCACAATGACGTATTCTCCGTGTTGCTGACAGCCATTAGGGAAAATGTATGTCCCCGGACCCAGCATTTTGTCGTCGTGAAAGTTGCCAACATAACATTGTTTCCCGAATGTCAATTTTCCTCGTCCTGCATGGAGAAAAAATAAGTTTTATATTAACGTGTTCTACGCAACAGCTGCATTACGAGATCGTAACTCCTGGGGTGAGGTCAGTGGGCTCGAACAGAAAAAATTTCAAATTTCTCGGGTTGGGGCGCGAGATTTTTGTCCATGAATTCTAGTGAAAATTTCTCATCACTGGGGAGGAAATAAAACAGCAGAACCCATTATTTTGTCACATTGCCCACCCACGGGACGGGAAAATGGCATGTCCTATGCATATCCCAAACCCATTTTCTCGGGGCTTACATTGATTGGTCTGTACTAAAATGCACTGCGATACTCCAAATATACTTTTGAATTTTATCATAATTATCGTTACTAATGCTATATAATTTCAAAAAAAGCATGTAATACAGTTGTTTGCAAACCAGTGTTCAGTACGCTTACTCCCGATAAATTCGATCATTAACTTGGAAATGACTGTGTTGCACAACCTCCGCTATTGCAGTAATTAGTTACAACGATGATATCTCGAGTAAGAAAGGGAATGATCAATTTGCTTATGTTGATAAAATACTGATTTTGCTTTCAGTAATGTGCGATTGTAAGCATGACTCTATGGCCGGAACATAACACCATTTTAATCCCACCAAGTTTGCCAAAATCCATTTATACTTTACGATATCATTATAAGATACGTAGATTGGTTGTGAGAATACAGCATTCGCGGTGCAAAATTCTTCCAGATTTGTTAACAGAGAGTGTGTAAAGGTTTTTAACAAAATTGAGGCTCTTACAAGTTTTAAAAATAGAATTTTTCTTGATTATTTTTGTATTTACTGAAATTATATGCTTTGCAAACTAAAGTAAATTTGTTATAGGTAATGAGAATTTAGCAATACATCTTTTGACACTTTTGGAAGAGAAGTAAAGGATTTACTGTGTTCTCCTTGCTTTAGTGCTTAGCGTCAAGGAAATTAGAATTCAAAATGTAGCAGAACTGATTTAATATGAAGGAAAAATGAATCTAAATTATTTTGTTGCCTTTTCATAAATAATCACAGTATTAGAAACGGAATATCAAGAAAGGTATTGATAGAGATAAATTCGAAGAAAATACATGAAAAAACTAGTATTTTGACAGGCAACATCTAATTTTTTTACCAATAAAAAACTTCATTTGAGATTTGCTCTCGTTACAATTATATAGCGTCTGTTTTCCATAATTTGCCATAACTTATGCACACGTCACGGCCATTATGTATTACTGTTTTGTTTATACAAAAGTTTTCATTTCCTTTTCATTGTTTCTGTACGACTGTGATTGGATTTATTCAATATTCGTGACTTTACCAAAGGCTAAATGTGTTTTGTTTTTAAAATCGCGAGATTTATTATTTTTTGTAAATGTATAAATTTTAGAACTCAACCCTGAGGACCCAAAGCCAATTAGGTCAAGGCAATGTGTGGCAGTAAGTTTACATCAGTTTTATTGCCATTCTTGATGTCAGTTTTCAAAAATCGTTTACTTTGTTGTTTTACATTTTATTGAGTTCGAGTGATATTTGTTTCAGCAGCAATTTGCATATAATCGTTTCGCCAGCGATAATAAGTTATCCTCTCGAAACCACACAGTTTTCATGAAAATAAAACATTCGGCGATTCCAAGCACGTATTCTCAGTTGTTGATTTAAATCTCGCGAGAAGGAATAATGTTGCGAATTCGTTGAGCGCTTTTCAATAAAATTGGAGTTGTATTTTTATTCAGAAAGAGCAAAACTCTCCAATCCAGTTCAATCTGTCTATTTGTGTGAAGCCGGTGATCAAATATTCAAGACTTATTATTTTTGGAGGAAAACAACAGTTTAATTGGTGAAAAAAATTCACACAAATGCGCTGTTTGTGATCAGATGCAAGCTAGATCAAACACAGTGGTTGTGATGACACAGCCTGTGTAAAACGATTTCTTGTGTATTTCATTTTATCAGAATAAGTGTTATTCAAGGCACATGTATAAAGTACGCGAAGGTATCCCCAAGCAACAGTTTAGCGTGACATTGATTCGCTCAGTGATGTACTATTATGTCTATGAGTCGTACCTGCACGTTTTCCCTCTGTCCACTGGCCTTCGTAGATCATTCCGCTGGCGGCGTAGGTATAGGTGCCCTGGCCACATCTCTTGTCTCTCTCCCATTCACCCCTATAAACATCCCCGTTCGTATAACAGTATGTGCCGAAACCTTGGCGCAAATCCTCTCTCCAGCTTCCTTCGTATTTTGCGCCATCTGGATAGAAGAAAGTCCCCTGACCGTTTTTCTTGTTTCTGTCATAGCAACCCACGTAACAAGCGTTCCTAGCTTTTCCCTTTAGTTTACGAAACACATATTTGCCGAATCCGTGTCTGTATCCATTTTGATACTCTCCCTCGTAACTGTCACCGTTGGGCAGGCGAGCTTTTCCCTTTCCGTGCCGCTCGCCTTCATCGTTGCGCTCGCCTTCGTAGAAATAAGGTGTCGGCGTCTCCACATCAGAGAATTCTTCATCTGACTCGCGAACTACTTCCATGGCTTTGTATCAAATTTTGAGATTTTAGATGTCGGTATACTACGAAAGAAAGGCCTTGGAATAATATAATTCTCGCCGATGTGGAAAAATCTTAGCATTCAGCAAGGGAAATTTAATTGTCATATCACAAGTTGTTTTCATAAAAGATGTATGGATTTAAAGCCCCGTTTATGTTTAGAATTAGCTTTGATTGAGGGTTCGATTTCAATGTGGACGCCATAAATATTATATGCGGACGTTAAGGCGTTAGTTTAGGCAATGGGTTGTTGAAAAACACTCTTTGTTTGCTGATCGTCGCATGACATTTGCACTGAAAGAACTGAGGGTTGTCATTAACATATTTTTGTTACCGCTACATTCTATTGGTGCTTGAAAGGCAGACGGTAATATTGAGAAACTGAGATAAAGAACAATTTTTAATTATTAAGTAACACTCCGTGCTCATTTTCGCGATCTTCAGTGCCGAAAATTATTCAAACGAGCGCTTTGTTTGTGCTATTCTTACTTTTGTTTTTTTTTTCTTCTTTTGAAAATTGACTGGGTATTAATGTTTTGAACTATTGCTTCATGCGCGGCAAACCCGAAGACTCTTAACGTGATAATACAGGTGTGATTTTTAATTGAATTGCCACCCAATTAGGTCATGTTTGACCAACCAACATTCTGTGTTCGCGGATTCGCTATTTGACACAGTACAATTTTCGTCCGTCGAATGTTGTAAAGTGTCGGTTAAGCTGGCTGTATCGTAAATAACTAACAACAAGCGAATCGTAATTCACAGTTTTAAGAATAAATAAACGAACAACCTTATGTTGTGCCGGTGTCTTCCAGGTATGTTTTGACTCTGAACGACAAATTCTACAAAGTTTGTTTTCTAGCCATATTTTTGTAAATGTTTTCAAATTAAAAATGTCAGCGACTGTGGAGCAAAAATATTTTGAGACTCTTTGATCTTTAAGTGCGTGGTGTTGAACAATTGTTATCAATTATTTAAGAGCACATTGTATGACTCACTTGCTGTGTTCTGTGTGTTCGCAATCACACAACATTTCTTGGTTAAAACATGAATGCCATATAAATCAGTAATAGCACAAGAAACAGCCTGTTTTAATAGACTCTTCCGTTTGCGTGGGCCGATTAGTATATCTGTATTGGGAATGTTTTCAAGTTATACTGTCTGGGGTTGTACCATTCTAGATATTTCTGTTTCCCGGCTCAGATTAGTCAGATACATGTACATTGTTACGCTTTGCAATTTACACACGGCTCTAAGGAGGAACATATTTTATTGTAAGTGAATGGATACCGTGTTAAACATAGTTACTGATGATGATGATGATGATGATGATGATGATGATGATGATGACGACGACGACGACGACGACGACGATGACGATGATGATGAACATGCACCTGCTTGCTCGGAGTACTCAACTGCACATAGAATGTATTGGTACTGACGCTGAATTAAAATAGAATGAAACTGCGCCTTTCATGCCATAAAAATGACGACTAAAATTCGAAAAAAAATCAAAGTTTTTCAGAGCTAGTTAAGCTGTTTTTCAGTTCTTATTTTGGATACGGACAGCTTTGATCCTAGCAAGTCCTTGAATTTATCGTAACTGGAATTTTCTTTTTTAAAAAAGTGACAATCCCATTCCGTTCACGGAAAAAACATTGGCTAGCTCTCTATCTATACCTTGAACTGGGGTCCCAGTCAAACTCCACAAACATAGGCCAGCTGTTTGTCTAATTCGTGGACTGGGTCCTAGTAAATAGCGAGAGAACTGAATGTCACACACTAAGTAGCGCAAGCGCATTATTTATAATTGTTTATTGTCAGTAAGGGTCACGCTGGTGGTGTATGTAGCCTTCTAGTCAGCCTTTCCCGCCAGTTTGGGTTTAACCCGTAAAGGTTATGCTTGTAGCATGTCACTGAAGAGTCCTGTCCAGGGAGCTGTCATTAGAAGTTATAATATATCGTATATATGGTCCTTTGTTGAAGTTTATCTTGCCATATCTATTTACCTTTTAACTCCGCCAAATTTATCAACATAAGTTTTCTCCTCAAATTGTTTGGTTTTTATAATGATTCGCGTTCCCAGGCTTTTATTATTATCATTATTATTATTATTATTTTATTATTATTAATATTATTATTATTATTATTATTATTACTATTATCATTGTTATTGTTATTATTGTTATTGTTATTGTTATTATGCCTAATAGAGTCAATATGAGGCGGTTTACTGGGATCTCAATTCAATAGTGGTGTTGACGGTTTACCTTCAACCGGCCGGCAGTGGAACACCGCTGACAGAGGACCGATCTGAAAGAGTGAACAGCCTCGTGGATGAGAGCAGGCCGACAGCGTGGACAGTTCTCCCGCTAGCTGTGCCACATGACCACTCCCCAACCCGGCAACACAGTCAGCGTCCACACCGTACGCATTCATCACGTAAGATATACAGTTTGTGGCTACAGTTTGCTCAGATTAAACCACGTAAATTGCTGTGTTCTAATGTATTTTGGTGATTCTGATTATTCGTTGCAGTCTGACAATGATAGTGGGGTTGATAGTCTTGATGACACCTTTTCTGTGCTGCTAATATTGCAGGTAGTGCTGAGAGTTTGAGGATAGTCGCTAGATTGAACACGGGAACCCACCACTTGCCACTGTTCTTTCCTCCTCTACCAGATCTGCAGCATGTTTCTGTCAAGGTGAGATTCGCGGCGATAACATGGTTAAGCCGAATTACAATTGGAGAAATGTTCTCACTTTAGTTAAAATTACTTATTCGCTTGATTGATTTGACATAAACGAAATGAATAAAAACCGATACGACTTCATTGCACGAAGACGTTAGGTTTTAACATTAATTATATGTTTGATATCTCCCTCTGAAGTACTGCCCTTAAGTTTGGGGATGTAAAACTGTATTTCTTTCTTGGTCCAAAGCAGACTTCAGTTGCTACCTTTGTTGAAGTTTGATGGAAGCTAGCATAAGCGGATAATCCGTTCCACATTATACTCCAGATAAATCGAACCTTCAAGGGAAACAGAAAAAGATTTGAGCAATATCGTTAATTTAATGACATGATTTTTGAAAATCGCTGTCTTTAGCTGCAAAAGGTTCATGTCAGTTGAGATTTAACCTTCAACTACCTCTTTGGATTATAGGCTGGCGTTTCTTAAGGTTTAAGTCGGAAAAACTTGAATTTGTGGCTTTTAAAACGGACCTTTCACTGTTGAATCATGTTGAATCATTAAGGTGACTGCTTTTAATGTTGTTTGCACAAGGGTTTTTGAAAGAAACAAGTTAATCCCTCAAAAGTTGATCAAACCAATCTGTCAATGTTCGATAACTGGGAATGAAACAATTACTTCGTGTTTCGGAAAGAATCGTCACAGACAATAAACGAAATGAATAAAAACCGGTACGACTTCACTGAAGAAGTTAGGTTTGAACGTTTATTATATGTTTGATATCTCCCTCTGAAGTACTGCCCTTAAGTTTGGGGATGTAGAACTGTATTTCTTTCTTGATCCCCAGCAGCTCTTCAATGATAATTATCGTAGTTTCAGAGTTCGGATTTGGCAGTAAGCATCCGATCAATCTCTTCAACCCGGAGCGGAAACCGATCCATTGTGTGACTAATGGAAAGACACCAGTTCCCACTGTTGCTGTGTGTTGTAACAATACACTGACAAACCATTTATTTGTTCTATGTATTACAGTCGGGCGACTTTCCCGAGGATTGGAATCGATATGGTCACTCAGCAGTGATATTCAGCGTGTTTTCTGACTCGTACCAGTCCCCAGAGTGCTCCCTCTCATCACCGGAGTTTAGGACCGAGGATCACTTGCCCCAAGTAAGACCCGCTTGACCAAAGAATCAATGTGATTGGCTTTGCCTTCTTTCTCAGTTTGATTTGCTAAACTTTACATAACAAGCGTCCTTAGAAGCTCCGGCCCATAAGCAGGTTTGTCCAAATCGTCCATGTTGTTTCAAATTATGTTCAAGTGATTAATTATATGGAAACACTACCTGAGTGACTGGGACAATCCTCAAAAGATCCAGACGATCGCAGTAGAAAGGTTCGTACAAAGACCATTACCAGACAACCAGGACAAAAAAGATCCAAATCTATCCCAGCACAAACTGGAAAGTGCACTTGTCGGACCCAAGAATTTTTTGCTGATGATTACACGCTTTCACTCTCAGACGATCGAGACGATTGTACGGAAACCTTTGTCACCATGGTCTCCCTGATTGTTTCGATCGCTCCAAAACAACTGTTTGAAACGAACGAGCAGTTGGAATAAACCAGAGGATATTCTGTCAGGCCTTACAGAATAAATTTACTGACTGATTCAGCAAATAAATATGTTTTTGGAAAAATATTTATTAGATTTTCAAAGAAGCAAGTTTGTAAATGATTATCTTTGCAGTTTCCAACCGAGTAACACCTTGACGTCCAGGAGTAACACCTTGGGGTCTGAAAGTAAGACCTTGGGGTCCAATAGTAACACCTTGGTGTCTGGTAGTAACCTGTTGGGATCTAGTAGTAACACCCTCAGGTACTGCAGTAACACCTTGGTGTCCTGTAGTAACACCTTGGGGTCTAATAGTAACACCTTGGGTCGATAGCAACACCTTTGGGTCCAGTAGTAACACCTTGGGATCCAGTAGTATCATCTTGGGGTCCAATCGTAGCACCTTGGGCGCAGTAGTAACACCTTGGTGTCCAGTAGTATCACCTTGGTGTCCAGTAGTATCACCTTGGCGTTCCAGTTGTAATACCTTTGGGTCCAGCAATAACACCTTGGGGTTCAGAAGTAACTTCGGTATTATCTTAATGTCCATTGTAACACCTTCATATTTATTGGTAAAACCTTGGTTCAAGTAGTATCACGTTGGCATCACGTAGTGGCAGTTTGGTGTCCAGGAATTAACCTTTTTTTTCTAGTAGTAACACCTTGATGTCCACCCGCTGCTTATTCTCATTACACCTCTCACTTATTAGAATGTATGGGTGAAACACTCTCGCTCAGCACTTGTTGGTGATCCATTTGTCGTTGGTGAAGGTTTTGACTTGTACATCGACAGCGCTCGCTTTCTGCCAGACAGTGTGACATTTTCAAAGGTAAGTACGCGAGACGACAGTGCTATTTTGTTTCAAAAATACTTGTCTAAAGCTCAAAGTGAATAAAGAATCGTTTCTTGTTTGAAATGAGAGCTCTTTATCCTACTGTATGAGAAAAATCAGAGTAAATGTTGCCCAGACAGCAAACGTCGATAAGCAATTTACAATCTTGCGCAGAACACATGGTTAGGGTTTCAGCTAATGAGTTGACACGATTTGCAAACGAGGCACATTGAAAAAAGCCGATCAATTATATCTTCTAGAAGATAAACAGTTCAATCCTTTCTTTGCTCTGCGCATCATATTGTAATTATGAAACTGGCTTATAAATCCGTCCCATGTTTTTAATACCAAACATTACGCGATAGATTTATGCATAAATAGCTTATGATTGAAACAACTTTATTCAAACAGTTTTTTTTTGTGAAAATAAGACTGTAAACATTGCCGATGTCGTTAAAGCTTTTCATTCTAACCAACCTCTGTTGACTCTTGTTAACAGGTGGCAGGCAGAGTTATGGACAGTGGATACAGCAAGTAAGTAGACTGGATTCTGTACTTACTCTCTCTACGTAAGTAACTAGACTGGATTCTGTTTTTTGTAAATATTATATATTTTCTATATATTCTATATTTTATCCGCGTTTCCTATTTCCCTTTCGGAAACGGTCGATGCCATTTTGTAACAGACTTAGAGCAAAAAGACAATAAATAACAGTGAATACGGTTGTTGGAGTGGTTTTAGTTCAAAGTACTGTAATGTTTCGCCCCCAGTATCGATACTTCTCAGTGTTTTTCTTCCTTCTATTAAGATGCCTCAACACTGACTATTGTTTTGCGTCGTGGCGAGGAGACTTTTCGCTGCGAAGAAGGGAGGTTGTCTTTGTATCTTTTTAGTTTCTTTTTTATTTTTAGTTCTTCTTTTAGGATCTAGGTTTGGTTTGGTTTTGCGTTAGCTTTAGCTGTGTTTCTTAGATCACGACTTTGCGTTCTTCATGAAAACAACGACAGTGACATCGACTGTTACCAATGGTATCGACAGTTTAGGAAAGGGAAAACTTCCTTACATTGTTCTGAACCGCTTTCTTGCCACTAGAATTGGTGCGGAAATTGACGTACAAGCCGCGCTGGACACGGACGTGTACAACCCAGAGTACAACATCAGATTAGAGTACCGAGAGCCCGTTATACCCGCCACATCCACACTGATGCTTAAGGTCAGTCATGGGTTCATCAAATTCAAGCGAAGTATTGAATAGGAGTTTCAGGGAAATTTTTAGAAGCCGCATTAATACCGGTATAATCTAAGCAAGCTTGCAGACCCTTCGTGTTGGTCGCAATTTCTTTTCTCATAATTACGTAAAAAGTGCCTGAAATTCGTTGTGCTTGAACAGGTTTACACGGTGGATAGAATCAGTAAGCAGTTGTGCTGCCTCGGATACGCATTCCTGGCGTTGTTTCTCGAGCTTGGAACCAACAAACAGCCATCCAACGATCACTCGGACGCGAAGGTAATATTAAACAGAAATGCTATAAAGTAAAACACAATTATCTTCCTACTTAAGGGGGTAGCACTAAATAATGGAATGCCGCACAACACCAAATCTCTACTCCAGTCTTTTGCAAACGGAGGCGCGCGAGTTCTTTTCACACCCACAACAGAGGCCCAGCATCCTGTGTATGCATGTGCTACTACAGCGAGGTGTTACTTTCTCGATTGACTTGGTGAAACCAAAATCTTAAAAAAGAAAAAAAAGGATGCTGAACCTTTAAGTCCCCCTTACAATGTTTTTTTAGAAGCCTAGATTTTAGAAAATCCGAAAGTGTCTTAATAGTTGGGCGCGTGGTGGACGTACAAGATTTGATATATCTTCAAACCATACTGAAGTCTCTTTTTTTAATAATTTTTGAAATGCCACCGCATTGTTAACATCCAACCAAACGCCTTTAAGTTTGTTAAACTTGCTGGTTTGAGTGTTTTTTTGGACGGAGTTGGTTGTTTTTATGTTATATAGAAAAACTCGGACCCAGCCTTTCCTTGTTCTGCTACCTATCAATTTGGCCAGGTATGACACATTAATACTTACTTTTTTATGAAATACACTTGTCTCTTTTCAGGTTTCACTGAATGAAGGTGCTCATCAGCTACGAGTCTTTAACGGCAATCCCGACCTTTCCCTGCCTCTTTGCCAGGACACGTCACGAAATTTGAAGTAGGTTTCCTTGATCACCACCTTCAAGATGCAATCTACCAGTACACCTCTATACTTGAAACATCTCCTAAAACCTTACAACCCTCCTCGCAGCTTTCGTTTCTCCTCCAACAACTTACTCTCGGTACCAAATTAAATTTAATGTTAACTAATTTTGCGGTGCCTGGGTTTTCTCTGTCTGATCTTCCACTCTGCAGAACAGCTTGCTACACGACATGAGATAGTCTAGCACTTTATACACTTTGAGCTTCAGCCATTTATTTCCAAACTAGCTTCTTAGGTGTTTTTTTAAATCAAATATTCAAACGTTAGCCTAGCATATTTTATAAAACATTTCCATGTTTTAGACCTACTCATATATTATTTTTAGTGTAAAGCGCTTTTAAACTTGTAGTTAAATGATACTGTTATTGTCTATTGACAGCACATACATGTAGTAGGCTTGTATTCCGCTGTAGCTTCACTTTGCTGTCTTCAGTTAAATAACTAAGTTGCGTCTGTAGCTGGAAGTTTTATCATCCTTTGCAGAGCCGTTCCATGTACATCACTTCTGGTTCGAGTGTACAAGGCCGCGTGCCACCCAAATGGGAGACCAAAAGAGGTACCTTTGTGTGTGTCCGACCAGCTCATCTGATAGGCCAGTCTTCGTCTTTGTGTCTTTTTTTAGCATAAATGAAAACAGACAAATAGTTATACTTGGTATAAGACAAAACAAGAAATCTGTACAGGATTTTTCGCTGAGTGGCAATAAAAAAGCTCATACATTTACTTTAATTTCTCACAAACATTCCGAATCCCTATGTAGGATTCTCGATTAACTTTCGAATTTGGTCATTAAGACTTAGTCCGATAATTATTCTTGATAATTATGTTCTTCCTCGCTATTTGGTTCAGTTATTAATCGAAGCAAAGTTTGAACTAAACACGCTCCAATTATAATAGGTTAATTATATATTATAACGCATAATAGTGGTTCTGCTCGTTTTGTAGATATCCCAGTTTCAAGAAGATGAGTGGGAAAAGGAGGGCTTGGTTGTTTTGAAACCAAGTTATGAAGATGGTGAGAACACAGCTATATTTCCTCTTCTAATCAATAGGCTGTCATTACACCTCACATAACCACATAGTAGATCTCATTTGTTTGGGGGAAATCGCAATAACAGCAATCACACAAACAAAATAAACAAACAAGCAAACAAATAAACTGTGAGATGGACGGGGTGCCCACCATAGTGTTAAAACAAGGACCATACTATAGGTCTGTGACGTCGAACCGCTTTGGTCAGAAACTGGATGTTTGTTTTGACATTTAGGTCAACCAGGTTTATGTTCTAAACGTGGTTCTAGTTGTTTGTGCTAAAATGTCCAGGGCCTGGTTAGTTAACATTTTATTAGCCTAACCCAATATCTTTTCATCTTGTAAAGTTTTGTTTTCCTTTTTCACACTCGTTTCTTAACGCTGGTGGACTAGAGTAGTTTATTCTGACAGCTGTAGGCGTGCAAGGAGGCCGTCTTTGTTCTTCAATTATTGTTTCCATCTCCTATTATTGCCGGCGATCCCATTTTCCCATTTCCCTTGCCGGCGATCCCATATTCTCATTTCCCTTGCCGGCGATCCCATATTCCCATTTCCCTTGCTGGCGATCCCATATTCCCATTTCCCTTGCCGGCGATCCCATATTCCCATTTCCCTTTGTGTTAAGCAACTTTGCCTCTTCACACTCCTCTGCTGTTCCGTCTAACACAAACCAAAGAAAAAGATACTGTGGTACTAAGCTACAATCCCTAATAACCTGCAGGCACATATCTTTCATTGCCGTGTGAGCCCACCCTGGGAGAGTGCCAGATGTTCCACAGTATGGTCAAACGTACACCGATGACAGTGCGGGATTCGGTCAATCTCCTCCCCGGCGGTCAGGAACAGAAGCTGAAGAATGACAAGTTAATCAGCAGTTGGATTAAGGTGGAATGTGCAATATCTGTGGTATTATAGTCTTGATACTTTACTAGGGATTTCTTCTGGTGTACGAGTTTTGCTTTAAAAGACGAACAGTTGACCTGGTCATGAGAATAATTACCTGGACATTAAAAAGATGGAGATCATTCAATACGCCTGCTTTTTGGCAGCGTTCCACGTGCAACAACGTCTCAGATTTGATTTTTAAACGGATATCACCAGGAATTATTGTTATCTTTCTCAGAAGTTTTACTTGTTTTGCGTGCTGTTCTGAGCTGAACTTTTTCAGTTAAGTTATTTTAGTTAAAACACTGCTTGTAGTCTGGTCAGTATACTGTAGGAAATCCAGTGTTGGTAACGACTGCTAGCCTTGAAAGTTAAAATCGCTTAAACCTTCATTTACTTTTGTCGTACTGCTAACGATACGTATGCTTAAACAAGTTTACTATTTTTGAATATTATGGAAAAGCTGTTAACACAAGTTACAGTATTTTCTTTAAAGCTTTTGTATTCTGTGATTTTCAGACTCAGCTCACACGGAGCATGGACACACAGCCTGTGGAGTTTGACATGCACTACGTTTCTCTCTATCACCCGCTCCACGGTTTAAAGGTAATTACCTCCACAATCTTTTATTTTTGAAATTCACCAGCCATGTGAACTATGTGCGTGAATATTTCTATCCACCGACTGGTATTTCCGCTTCCTCCGCAAATCGCATGCGATCCTTTGTTTTAAATTTGCATGCGAACGTTCGTATTGCGATTTTGACCAGTTTGCAATGTGTTTTTGTGAACTTTCGCAAGCAAACGAGAGTCCCGGATTGTGGGCAACCAATCAGAAGAGACAAAGAACGACACTCAAACCCGCAATCACAACAACAAATCAAAATCAGATGGCGATTGCAGGAAAGGTTGAGTGGACACTAGAATTAGTGGAAACGTTGATTGAAAGTGTTTGTTCAAACAAAGTTGTTCTTTCTTCTTTTGTTTTAGTTCTTGCCGCAAAATCACCAAAATATTTGTTGTTTCGCGCCAAACAAGATAAATCGATTTCATTGGCTCATTAAACAATAGGATTTCGTGCGAACAGGTTTTCAGTGTATTGAGTTCGCGTGCGTTCGCAAATCTCATGCGCTTTGCGAATGAAGTGGAAATGGGCTTTACTTACCCCGAAATTGCTTTGTTTATAGAATTCAATAGCCACGCTTTTCTTGGTCTCAAGCGCCTGTGGGTAACTGATTGTGAACACTGTGTGCGCTATTATTTCTATTCACAATTAGTAGCCATTGACCAATCAACACTGCACAAAATTGTGGGAGGCAACGTGGCCGAGCGGTATAAAGCGCTGACTCGAGTCCTTTGCCCGCCGGTTACCCTGGTGTATATAGCCGTCTGGCCAGCCTTCCTGCCAGTTGTGTTTTAACTCTTTTAAGTTGAGTTTATACTGTGCATGGAACTGAAAGAGAGCACCGATGAACAATACCAACCGGAACTCCAACAAAGTGTATCGCCATCTATCTTCTCTTTGTAGTATCGATAAAAAATATTGGATGGTTGTGAAAAGAAAGCAACTGACCATCTGTTCCAAATTTTCTAAGATGAGCTGCAATATTTTTCTTTAAAACTTTCTATAGAATAGATTTGGAGGAAGGAAATAACAATATAATGTTTCATCATTTGGCTTTTTCTAGAGTTTAAGTTAAGGGTTTGGGCCAAGCTTCTTCAGCGTTTCGTACGGTCATGTGTAGATCAGTCTGCTTCTCAGGTAGTCGAAAGAAGCTGATGGACATTATACTATACCGGGTTGCTTTCGCGCCGTCATGAAAGCCATAAAGTGGATCGGCCTTCTGTTTACATGCTTTTTTCACGAATCTAACGCGAGAAAACGTTTTCGAAAGTGATTTACCACTATTGGAAATTTAAACGTTGTACAAACACCGAGGGAGCAGCACATCACTGTTTTAGCCAGCCATATCAAGTTCTGGTACAAAAAAGCTTTCCGCAATAGCGTGTTTACACTGTACCCTTTCGTTTGGGATAGACACCAACATTCAGGATTGAAACTTTTTCTCTTCACGCTATTGCAAAAGAGTTTTGGTGGAGAGACAAGAAGCTACCTGTACAGTGTGAGCGAGGCATAAGTCTAAAAAACTGTGTTTGATTTTGTGACAAGTGATTTTTAAGACCTTTATTTTTGACTTCAGGTGGCGCTGGACGCTGCTCAGAATGTGCCTTGGTCGGGCCTCACTTTGGGAACATTATGTCTGTCCCCGCCCGGTGCCTTCTACAAGGTGTGCTATCTACGTCATTTGTTTACACGTTAACACCAAATCTTGTTCAATCAACAAACGAACGAATGACATCACACACTTAAAGGCTTGTGTAGAGGTCAAACAAACCTCTTGACAGAGTGTGTGCAGTGTTAACTCCTTGTTTCATCTGCAGGGTTCTCTAACGGATCCACTTCAACTCGTTACTACACTTAGTTTTACCAGCGAGGTCAGTTCACCAGTTTGGACGGACGGTTTTAAGGTGAGGTGGCCTGTTTCAGACGCTCGTACTTCAGTCAGTTTGAAATCAAATCAGTCTAATTTTGTTAAAGCCGTTAAAAGTTTTAACATTTTTCAAAATAAACACGTCAGACTTTAAAAGTATGTTTTGAACGTGGATTCACAGTAAATAACAATAGTAATAAATTTTTTATATAGCGCATATAAAAATAAGCTCTAAGCGCTTTATACTGGTTCAGAAATAAGTAGGCTAACAAAATACTTTAAAATGTTTTAAAATGTATAAAAAATACTGAAGTACAGTGCGAATTGAGCCGGGTTATTCCCTTTTAATCCGGCTTCCTGGTTTACAGAAAAGTTTTAGGAAGGGTTGTGATATCTAAACGTTGCCCTTTTTGTGATGCAAAAGAGTCGGCCAAAGGAACAGAACAGTGCTTGGCGAACTCATAGGAATTTATTCAAGTATATTTTAGCAGTTGCAGCGATATGTCCAGATCACCGTGCATGGGTCGCATATATCCGGATCACCGTGCACGGGTCGCATATATCCGGATCACCGTGCACGGGTCGCATATATCCGGAT
>JAOBYE010083672.1:0-16100 GCA_025403585.1 Parazoanthus swiftii
TCGGGAAAACACGAAAATCGAGCGACGAAGCAGCGAGCGAGTCGGCGAGAAATTCCCGACTGATTCTGAGGAACAGAAAGAGACTGTTCGCAGTCTATGGGGGGGGGGGGGGGTCCAGATAAACGTCCGTATGACCTTTCTCGTGGGCAAAATCGATATGCGACGTTTCCCTTTATGACTCGGATCCTAGCTGCGATATGTTGCTATATTTGAACTTTCTTTACGTATAAGAAATGAAGAAAACTGAGGCTTAATTAGCCACCAAATTAAGAATATATTGTTCTTATAAATAGAAAAAAGTGTAGAAGCGTTTGTTACGAGCCACGACGGAGCCGCGAGCTAGAGATCGGAAGTAATTTTGAAGTCACCTTATCAGTTCTGTCGCTTTCACATCCATGCGTGGAGATTGGCAGTAAAATAGCATTAAATCTTGCTGTTGGGTAAAACTATTATGAGTATTAAAAAGCGGCTCAAATTCGAAATTTAAAACGTTCGTTGTAAAACATTCGACGTCTTAAACGAACCTCTCATCTGAATGTTAGTTTTAAGTAGAGTTGTACTCGGTTAGTTGAAATGGAAGTTTGACGACGCGGAGCCTTTTTCAAAACACCATTCGTAAAAGTTTTGAAACTGTATCAAACCTAGTTTAATCAAAGTTAGCAGTGCATAAAGTTTATATGGAGCGGCTACGTTTTCCAATTGCCTTGTTTTCATGTAATTGAAAACACAATTGGAAAATACTTTCAAATTTATATTATTATTAACTTAAGCTGAAGGCGCGATCAGTCGAAGCCTTTTAACGGCTCACCAGAGAATACTAGTTACTACGGATCCCAGTGGAGCGTTAAACTTTTTAAAATAATCATGGAGATTTAGTGTATCAAAACCAGCTAAAAGGCTTGCAAATAGAAACGTTTTTAAAAGTTAAAAAACATTTGGACTTGATTTTTAGTTTTGCCAACCGCCGGATCCAATGGAGTAATAACTTTCTGAATTCTAAATTTTCACGAATAAATTATAAGTTAAGTGATCAGAAACTATTAGCATCAAAAACGCCGACTTTTCCTAACAACAATATGCGGCTTATTAAAACTTTAAGGTAGCTATTAACTTTAAACTACTTACCTAGAAAAGCACTGGACTAGAAATTAGCTACTTTTATGTAGATTATTATGAGAACAGCAACAGTTTCTTTGCGGGACTCATCTTTTCCTTAAGTTGAGACTTATGTTATATATCAGTCTAAAACGTTTTTAGTTTTTCAGCTTTCTATTATATTTATACACACGTTTCAGTTTTCATAACAACCAGATAATTTTGGCTGAGTCTTGTTAATCTATTTCTTTGGTAATTTTCTTAAATTACTCTTATTTGTGGTAATAATGAAATGGTCATTGTTGCAAATCTTCTCTCCCCTCTCCATTGACAAACTTTTAATAGCCCCTCCCCCAGAGTCTTGTGTTGTCAAATGACCCAACAACAAGATCACCAGCGAGCAGCAACAATGAAGTTTCGTGCTCAAAGCTGAAATGGCTGATTCATCTGTGGAAATTTCTGCCGGTATAGAATCACCGACATCAAATGGAAGTCTAGAAAACTTCGACGAAAAAGACGATTATCCTGTGGGAATTGCTTTGCCGAGGAAATCAAGTGTTCTCAAGAGAGATGGAAGACATGGCCCTAAACGGACACTGCAGAAGTCGGTGTCATTTAGTTCAAGACCCGAGGAGAAGAAAATTATAAACGGTGAGAATTTTCAGTTTAGATTATGAATTAGGACGAACGAGTATAAAAGAGTTTTTGAAATTTCGTATGACTTTCATAAGTTTGTGTTAATTTTCAACAGCCTCAGACTGTTTGACGTTTATGCGAAATGGATGCGAGTTGATGAAAATCCGATCGAATTCTCGGCAGTATCAGCGATTCTTCTCTGTGGACGAAGATCTTACTACACTTCGTTGGAAGCCAACTTCAAAGAAGCCAGAGAAAGCTAAAAGTATGTACTGTTTAGGAGAATTTATCTGTGTATGTTGTTCGATTGAATTCCTTATCCATATTACACTGTTGCATATGTAATTGGTTTCGCACCGGCTGAGTGGGAACTTGCAATGAAATTCAAAAAAGCTCACTTAAAATGCATCGATATTTACAAAACATGAACAGTTAGGCCTTTATGAAAGTAATATTCGTTTCCTTGGACATATTGCTGGAGGTTATTGCCTCGTTTGACCGTTTCCGCGGACTACTTTGCTTGTAATTTTGAGAGCGGAGTCATATCGAGTTGATTTATCTCCACTGGACATTTCCTCCTTTATCGAAACTTGCAGCCATGTTCAAGTTTATCGTTAAAAACATATAAATAACTACATAAAATAGCAGATCTGCTGATATGCCTCTTGTTGTCTGTGCAGTAGGGACAGGTTTGATTTGCCGGTTTTCATCGAACTTTTTTCCTGCGCGGTTCTCGATTAGGGGGATGTATAAATTTCAGGCGTTTTCAAGAGATCGGAGTCACTTTGCCTCAGAAGTGGCTTGTGTGACTTTTACTTCTAGTTGATCAGTTTGTAATACCTAGAAATTAGGACTTTTTTCGATATATAGTACTTACTGTTTCACTTTTTTGCAGTACTAGTGGATTTTCGTATAATTTTCTGCTAATCATCGCATATGAAATCTGACAAACCAATTTTTCTGTGCTTGCGCATTTCAGTCGGTTGTTGGTATGTTTGCCGAATCTATTTCCCTGTTCGTGTTTACATTCTCTAACACAAACTGAAAATGCGCGATATATTTAAGTTCGCCTCTGCTGGTTAAGCGTCTTCCTTTAATCAGTCGTCATTGTTTACAAGCCTTGGCGTTTAGTTCTCGAACATTTATACAGTTTCTTTTTCTTTAGAACTGACGCCCTAACTGCAGACAGTTTGTGTGCAAGAAAGCTGTGCATATATATGTTTACATGAAATATTGATGTCAAGTTTTATTCCATGCCACGAAGCTTTAGTCTTTAATCGTACAAAATTGATTGAGAAATGCACAAGTCTGTCAATATAGTTTGCTATTCATAGAAACAAGAACAAATTTGAATAATTTGCTTTTGCATTTGTACTGCTGATTTTAGGCGACAGACTCATTCTGTCAATGTATGTGATGATTCTAAAACATGAGATGAATTTTCCGGTTCATTTTGCAGCAGTGTCTTAACAATTCGACGAAGTCAATTGTCAAAAAATATTTATAAAAAGGGGCGACACTTTTTTTAAGATATAATGTCAATTACCATTAAAAAAATTCCCATCACACATGTACGGGCTTTCATGGACTGATACGAATCAATATTTCATAAGAATTTCTCCTTGTTTTGATTAGTCAACCAAAAAAAACTCACGGTCCTTGACACTTTTGAGCAGATATTCTCAAATTGTTTTATTTTTTGTGCAACAATTCTCATAAAAGGTGCTGATTGTTAAGATTAGATTTTGTTTTGTTTTTTTTCTTCTCGAGCAATGTATATTTAAGAATAAGAATTTGATCTTGGCTATTAAATTTTCACTGCCAATATTACCGAGTCTTAATGATGAGCATTACACTCTTGTTAATATAAGAACGATTTTATAACAACACGAGCCTGAATTTTGGCCCAAATTTAAAAACAAGCAAAAAGGAAGAACAAACTGAGGTTGACCTTCTCCAAAATCATTTCAAGGAAAATTCATTCCTACAGTGTATACCTTTTTCAGACTGAACTGCGTAGTAAAACACACATTTTCAGATAATTCATAATTTAACCAATATATGTAGCATTGAAAACGATTCAGAAAATAGGTACTATTAGTTTAAACCATTTACATAAAATCTGATAGTATATTATAGAGATGTAAACAAGCCAAGGTATAGCTAGTTGTGGTGTTGCTTATTAAATTATTGATTAATTGATCAATTAAATTGAATTATTTAAATTTGAAAAAAAAGGTTAAAAATCGAGGATACATGTAAATATATAGATAAATTTATGAGTCTTCCTAATGTTTAAATTTCTCAAACTGTGTTTCAGTGGCAAGACCATTGTCCTCAAATTTCTGAAATCATTTATCATATTTATCACTTACAACAAAATTGTTCAATGCAAACAGGACTGATTACGGTATCTGCAGTTGTTAATAGCTAATCCATCTACTGTTTTTGTCAAATTTTCTTTCTCACTAAGTTTGCGTACTGTTAAGGTAAAACAATTGAAATTTCCTGGTTTTTGTGTGAATATATTATACGATTATCAAAAAAATAAGTAATTTTTTTGTAGTAGTGAGAAGGATTTGTGGTATCCATGGAAAAAACCCACATTTTTATCAGTTGATTTGACCATGTGGAATTGCTAGCCAACCTTCTTCCACATTTCATCTCATTAACTGAAAAAGAGTTAAAAAAAGGTACTTGTAATTACTTTTTGATAAAGTTTCTTATTGTAAATAGTCCTTTATTTGTGCACTTTTTTATTTTTATGTTGGTTTACCTATGGGTACTTTACCCGTGTACTGTCTTCATTTTAGCTATAAAAAGTCTTTTGGTTATAAGCCCCCCTGGTCCTAAGTCCTCCTTGTTATAAGTCCTCCCGGTCATACACGTAGGTCCTCCTGGTTATAAGTCCTCCTGGTCCTAAGTCTTCTTGGTCCTAATAATAATAATAATAATAATAATAAAAATAATAATAATAATAACAATAATAATAATAATAATAATAATCGCCTTTATTTGCACCTTCAATATATTTACAAGAATAATAATAGAACATAATTACAATTTAAATAAATAAATAAATAAATAAATAGAATACTACTACTAATAATATATCTTTATTCTGCTTCGTATATAATTTTTTTATTCCTATAAGTAATTATTATATTATTTTTTTTTATAAATTAAGCTGCCAGCTACCTAAAATAATCAGAGGCTAAACACTAGGCAGCAGTATATATGACATATGTATTAAATAATCAGGTGGTCTATAGGTTGCTCACAATGAAGCAGACACACACAAGGGAAAGTCCTCCTTGTCCTATGTCCTCTTGGTCCTAAGTCCTTCTTGTCCTAAGTCCTCTTGGTCCTGAGTCCTCCTGGTCATAGGTCCTCCCGATCCTAAATCCTCACGGTTCTAAGTCCTCCCGGTCCTAAGTCCTCCCAGTCCTAAGTCCTCCCGGTCCTAAGTCCTCCCAGTCCTAAGTCCTCCCGGTCCTAAGTCTATACCTGCCAACTCATGCCTGTGGGTTGAAAACTTCATCTCATGCCGGCTCATGCTTGATTGATTAATGTGATGTGTTGTTTCCTTGCTTGACACAATTTCCAAAAATATGTAAATTCAGACCGATGTACGAAGTCTTCAGAAGACTTCCAATGTCTTTGGAAGTTTTCGGACAACTTCGGGAATCTTCGGAAATGTTCATGTCATCTTCAAAAAATCCCAGCAGTCCCAGGATAAAAATCTCATGCCTTTAACTCAGAAAAAGTTGGCAGGTATGTAAGTCCTCCTTGTCTTAAGACCTCTTGGTCCTAAGTCCTCCCGGTCCTAAGTCCTCCCAGTCCTAAGTCCTCCCAGTCCTAAGTCCTCCTAGTCCTAAGTCCTCCTGGTTATAAGTCCTCCCGGTCCTAAGTCCTCCTGGTTACAAGTCCTCCTGTTTATAACTCCTCCTGGTTATAAGTCCTTCTGGTCGTAAGTCCTCCCGGTCCTAAGTCCTCCTGGTCCTAAGTCCTCCTGGTTCTAAGTCCACCTGGGTATAAGTCCTCCTGGTCCTAAGTCCTCCCAGTCCTAAGTCCTCCTGGTCCTAAGTCCTCCTGGTCCTAAGTCCTTCTGGTTATAGGTCCTCCCAGTTCTAAGTCCACCTGGGTATAAGTCCTCCTGGTCCTAAGTCTTCCTGGTCCTAAGTCCTTCTGGTTATAGGCCCTCCCAGTTCTAAGTCCACCTGGGTATAAGTCCTCCTGGTCCTAAGTCCTCCTGGTCCTAAGTCCTCCCAGTCCTAAGTCCTCCTGGTCCTAAGTCCTTCTGGTTATAGGTCCTCCCAGTTCTAAGTCCACCTGGGTATAAGTCCTTCTGGTTATAGGTCCTCCCAGTCCTAAGTCCTCCCGGTCCTAAGTCCTCCTGGTCCTAAGTCCTGGTTATAGGTCCTCCCAGTCCACCTGGGTATAAGTCCTTCTGGTTATAGGTCCTCCCAGTTCTAAGTCCACCTGGGTATAAGTCCTCTAAGTCCTTCTGGTTATAGGTCCTCCTGGTTATAAGTCCTCCTGGTTATAAGTTCTCCCAGTCCAAAGTTTTCCTGGTCTAACTCCTCCTGGCTATAAGTCCTCCTGGGCCTAAGTCCTTCTTGTGATAATCCTCTTGGTCCTTAGTCTTCCTGGTCCTAAGTCCACCTGGTTTAAACATTTTAAACTTAAATTCAAAGTATTTTAATTAAAAATAGTTTATAGTTTACTATAGTTGGATTTTCCTGGCAATACCCATAATTCCGCGTGAAGGTGTGCTATATTGAGCCTATTTCAAACCCCAAAAAGAAAATTTCTATACCCTATTTCAGACCAAATTGATAAAGTCTATTCCACATTTCTGGAAAAAATAAAAAGCACAGTTTTTGGCTCACATTCTTTGTGGATTATCTTAGTACAGGGTTAACTGTTGAAAAAGTGCGTAAAATTTTAGGAACCTCAATTATTTTGTGACAGTCCGTTATATCACCCATCAAAATCCAAGGAATTTTTTCCAAACTCCTTATACTTTTTAGCCAACCAGGTATACCCCATAAATAATGAACCGTCCCTAAATTAGAAGTTATATTAACATGAAGTCCAGATAAAATGTTCCACAGAGTTTTCACTCAGAGCAGAGGCACTGAGTCAAAGTTTCAGCTCCTTTTTTAATTTTTTTTTTGTGTCATGTTTGTCCGTCACATGTGTTAACTTGCATGGTGGCGCAGTGGTTACTAGTGACCTGATTGAACTTGGATTCAATATGGCACAGGTTCCAATCCTGGCAGACTCGTCTCAAACTTTTTTTCCCCGCAGAAATATTTTTTTTCTCTTTTCTCTCTTTTCACATTAAAACGGAACAATATCATGTTAGCAGAAAACACAAGCTTTATAGCATATAATCATACATAAACAATCTGCCCACCATTTTCTTTCTAAAAATAAAACCAGCATCTGTTCTACTTCACCTTAGAAAGTTCATGTTTATTTAAAAAATAATATACGAGTTGTAGTGAACAAGTGAAATAGAGGCATACACCAGTTCAGTCTGTTTTAAACTAGTTACTTTACAGATTATGACTTGGCCCGAGTTAGGCTATTAAATATAGCCTCTTGTTTTGTTTAATTTTTGAAGCTGCCAAACAGCTTATTCTCAAATATAACTAGTTTAAAGCAAATTCAAGACGTCTGCTTTTTGCAGCATTTTCAAGAGAAATTCTTATAATTAAGTTGTTTACTTGCAAAAATGACTCTATTATGTGTGTGGAAATTTGCCACCTGCCAGTCAATAATGAAAACCCTGCTCTGTATTATTCTTTAAATATTCTGCCTTTGGGACTATATATATATATATATATATAATTTTGCAGTTGTCCTCCAGTGACCTATAAATAGTGCTCGAATTTATTAGGAGCAAAAATTAGTAGTGAATGAGTTGGACTGGAGGATAAATGTTTCATAGTGTTTTATTGTGTGACAAATTTGTTTGAAATGGCTGGGGCCCTCTTTTATCAGGCACTTGGTCTCAAATGATTACAGATATTTTTCTAAGGATAACGTATAAGTTGGTCTAACTGATCTGAACTGCTCACTGGCCATTAGGTTGAAGTCAACCATTTCTGCAATTTTTTGCTACATTTTGGCTTGTCATTCTCTTAAAATTTCACACTTATTTCAGTCCATTGCCATTGTTTTTCATGATTTCATTTTAATTCAATTTAATTTATATGCATGGCAGAGTTCTAGTATGAAGAGTTCTTTACAATTCATGCCACCTGACAAGAACTATAAATAGGAAAATTAAGTTGCAGTTGAGAACTTGACGGATGGAAAATAATAGTTATGGTAATTTGTTTTCCATTAGATGGTGAGGTGAAATTTTTTATATTTATAATCATGTTTTCTTTAATCTTAGTTCACATACTCAACTTACAATCTCCAGTGAATTCTTAAGAGCTAGATTAATTATCATGATGTTTTGGTCATTTGTTAAAAACCTCTTATAAAATAAAATACATGCAGTTTTATCATTCATTTTGCATGTCATATAGGCAGCTGTCTTGGGATGTGTTAGCTGATGTTAACTGTACTTTAAGTTGACATAAAAGAACTTGCATATGTCATAATTTGAATTCTTTATGGCTTGGATGAATATCGGAAGGATGTCATATTATGTTTTACTAAAACATGAATTAAAGCATTGTTAATAAGTATTTATAATCGGTTTTGTAGATATCACACAATAATATTTATCATAGAATACTACATGCAACTACATGCACATGCAGTTTCATTTTTTTAGTACATGGTTTGGAAAGAACTCTTAAGTAATAAAATGGATTGATCACTATTAATAAAGCTAGATTATTCACAAAATAACTATCAAATGTTAAATTTTCTATACTTTTTGTTTTAAAATAAGTGGACCTTTCTTTAACTTAGAAATGTATACTCAAAGAGTTGCAAATAAAATGAAAAATTAACATTATGCTTTCAGTTAAAAGTGCTTACCACCCAGCTGATGTCCAGCCCTAAGAGAAAGTAACTAACATAATAGAACTTCAAATCTGTTAATAATAAAGATAATAAAAATAATAACAACAACGACAATCCTTATTGCAAAACATATAGTACTGTAAAACTATGTACAAAAAATTTAAACTAAGATATAAAATAGAAACTGTACACAGAAAGAGACAAGACAATGTCCCAGTTGATATGTCTGGAAAGTAACTTTAGAACAGATAGCAGAACATCAAATTTAAAAGATTAAAGTAGAACATCAAATTAAAAAGAAAATAGATGCATACCTGTATTAAACAAATGAACTAGTAAAATATAGCCCTTCCATTTCCAACATTAATTATTAGTAATAATAATGCCACTTCCTATCTATCCCTTCCATCTACCAACCCCCCTCCCCTCCTCCCTAACCCCAGACACCCTCGCTTTTACTCAGGTAAAATGAAAAAAAGGTAACCCAAAGCAATGATGTCTCTATCCCCTCTCCATCTTTGTCACTCTTGCAGTTTCATCATGCCTGTCACTGTTCGGAAGGTTTTAAATAGAAGTTTTATTATATTATAAGCCAAAAATCCTGCTCTTAAAACTGTGAAGTGAATCTACACCGTTAGTGCCTGTTGGCAGTGCATTATTTCATTCCATGCGAGAATAGACCTACTGTATATTGAAAGGAATGTTTTAAATAGTCTTGTTTTGCATTGAAAACTATATAAAATTATTAATTAAATAGTACTTAATAAATTAACATTACTGGGTGAAATACCAAGCCTCTTTTGCATGCCAGCCTCTTTTGAGAGCTCTCAAACACAGGTCTGCAAAGAGGAGGGCAGTGTTTTTATTTTAACTAGCAGATAAGTCAAGCAAAGAAACATTTTTTGGCAGTTGGGGTTGCTAAAAGCACATCATATTGTAGGTACAGTAGCGGCCGCTTTCTGTAATTCTCCGTTGTTACATGATAGACTTGCAATTGTACTCCCAATTGCATCATTGTGGCAGCTGGTTGATAATTGTGTTGGATTATTTTCTTGGCTTCCTGTAGGGGTAGTAATTTTCACTGTTTAGGTCAAGGGTGGTTTCGAGAAAAGTTACTGCTTTGAGGTTAGTCTGAACAGTGGTTCTGCATATATAAAATTACAAGCCAATTACACGCCCTGCAGACCGTCCTCCATAAACAAACTAAAAACCAGTACTAGCTTAACAGAAATTCAAGTTTTAGTCTGATGATTGTGTCAAGTGTGAAACTACAGTTACTAACTTTTAATTAACTAGTATTTTAAATGTTTTAAAGCTTTTCTATATTTATAATTTTATAAAGCTCTGCATCACTGTGTATTGAACACTCTTAGGTGTAAGTGAAACATTTTACATTTTATGTATATATATGAAATAATATATAATTATATACTATATATATATAGTTACATAATACAATACTATACATGTAATATAATTATTATATGATATATATGCACCTCTTATTAGCCAAATACGAGGTCAAGGTCCATACGGCAAGTTATGGACTGAGCTTTTCCTTCCTTTTATGGCCCATGCACAAAGCGCACAGCCATGAAAACAAGGAAGGAAAAAAAACAGGGATCCATAACTTGCCGTACGGACCGAGCAAATGAGGCTGATGAGATGTTTATTATATGGTGTTGTTGATTATTTGAAGCAAGTGAGGCCGCTCCAGAACTAAAGGTCTGTACGCATGTAGACTTACGGACCTGAAATCAACTAATCACAGCACGTGAAATCAGTCAGCCATAATAAATAGCTGTATTATATGTTGTAAATGTTTAATTGAAATTTATGTTTGACTTTGAAATGCCAGATAGCTTTGGTACTGTTGCTAAATGACTGTCTTTGTTATTGTTGTGACTTCAGTTGATGTGGACACCATTAAAGAGATCCGGGTTGGAAAGACAACAGATGTATTCAGGGACATGGACAGGGACGATATCCAGGATGATTGTGTGTTTTCAGTGATCTATGGCGACACATTTGAGACACTTAACCTAGTGGCATACTCCCCAGATGAAGCCAATATATGGGTGACAGGGCTCAGGTGTTTGGTGGATTCGGACAAAGGTATAGCATTTAGTTCCCAGGTGGATGGTACTCCCAACTTTTTGGGGTGGGGATGCTCATTGTGCCGCTTAGGGTGCCAGAGAAGAAATGTTGACATCTGCATTCAGCGCAGTACCTTTAGGGCTTCCTCAGTATCAGAGAAACAGAGACAAAAAACTGTTGCCAGTATGGAAAGAATTTGATGCCATTATCTTTATCTCCATTAATTTGATTGAAATGTTGTCTGCATGTGCACTTTTGGATGGTACCTCTAAGGGTTTGAAATCCACCTGAGCCATGCCCAGATTGGTACCTCTTAAGGATTCCACTGAAATTTTCTGACAAGCATCCCACCCAAAAAAGTTGGGTACACTAACATACAGATTTTGATAGTTAGCACAGGTCAAGTCCAACACTTGGAGTTCCTGTCGCACTTTGTAATCTGGGCATTGGACTTTTTACAGTCAACATTTCTGAGATGTTGCTGTATCTGAATTCACACAATTGATAAGGTGGAATTTTTAAAAATTTTTTGAGTTGCCTCCTAAGACTAGCGAAGCTAATGAGTACCAACAAAAGAATGGTAAGTAAAATCCAGGCAGAATAATGCAGGGTAGAGGAATTAAGGAGCACAGTTTTGAGAAGAGACATAAATACTGAAAGTTTGTGCCAATCATTTGATATCTAATGACCAACCCAACATTCTGAGTGAGTTCAGTATTCTGTGCTGTGATTCCTTCACTTGATTATTTTGGAGACGTTCCTTAACTTAATGAGCCTGCATGTAGGGAGGTATATATTCAGGCAATGGTTGACCTGGCTAGCATTCCTACTTTTAGGGGTACATACAACTACTTGTTACAACTCCTTCTAACAGGTTAATTAGGTTCATGATAGTGTGGAGGTCACCCACAGACAATCAGTTAAATATTATAATTGTGCTAAATTGCTTCTCCCAAAACTTTGCTCTACTTTTTTCTGCAGCTCATGGCCCTGTTGAGCAAAGACAGCAGATGAGAGATAGGTATCCTTTGAGTTATAAACCATTTGCATTTGTTTGTCTTACATTTTTTGTTTTGTTAGCCTTTTTTGTATAAGTTCACTTCTTGTTTCTTCCTGTCAAATTAGAGTCCTAACCAGTTGTATAGTGTAACTGAAAACAGAGAATCCATGCAGTATATTGATCACAAGTATTTAGTGCTGTTAGAACTGGAATTTGTTCCCATTATTTATTTGTTTTAGTTTGTAATTCTGTTATTTAACAAGTTTGTCATTTCCACCTGTCTCTTATCAAGCAGGAAAGCTATTGCTAGATTTAAAGGCAGTTTTGCCTGTGTGGCAGACTCTTTGGAGGGCCTCATGAATGGTTGTGGATATGAATGACTAAAATTTGTATGAGGATTGATTACTACATATAGTTAACGTGTAATGTATGTGGTGATGTAGTTGTTAAACTGTATTTTGAGTAAGTTTCTTAGCGGCGCATCAGATGGCTTAAAGAGCAATTCATTCTGGCTGACAATGGTGGCAAAGGAAGACTGAATGAAAAAGAAGTTCTTACAGTTATGAAGCAGCTGAATGAACAGATTCCAGAGAGCATAATTAAACTGAAGTTTAAAGTAAGTGTACATGTTTATTTCTCTTCACCCTATCTTCCTCATTTTCCTGTAGGAGCTGCGTAATGATCCTTATACAGTGCAGGAGTGAGTGGAGCAACTATTTTATTAAGATAAATAGGTTTAAGTTGTAAAATGTTAGTTTCGTTATGGTATAGATTTCAAAAGAATATGAAGCATTGTTTTTTAAGTTTTAAGTAAAATTATGTGGAGTTTCTCTTGGTTAGCGCAGAGTAGTGACAGCAAAAAAAACCAGCATAAATGTAAAGGTGCTGCGATTTTTTAAGGGACCTTGTGTCCTTTCGTTTTATGCACCTCGTGCTTAAGAAAAAAGAAACAAATAAATAAATAAACAAATAAATTGGTAAAAAGATCAGTGACAGTACTGTTACGGTACCTACACTGCAATGATGATGATGATGATGATGATGATGAAAACGAGAATGATAAGAATAATTATGATATTAATATTGATATTGATATTGATATTGATAATGATAATGATAATAATTATTTGTGGCTATATTGTAGTCTTCCATTAATGCCATGACTTAAAAGTGTGATAAAAGGTTGTTAAAGATAGAAAGGTGTACGTGCAGCTCAGATTATGATATTGCTATCAAACTGTTAAAAATCTAAAAAGGAGAAGAAAACATTCCTCCACTCTCTTATTCCCAACCCTTGGTGGAAGCCCTACATAAATATGAGATACCCGAAAATTGTTCCCATTACCCACCCCCTATTGGTTTTATTTTTAACTACCCCCTCCATATCTCGACACACGGATCACCTCTACACTCTCTGACTTCTCCCTCCCTCAGTATACACACAGATTCCAAAGAAGAAAATCAAAACTCAAAAAATCGATAAAACTGTTGTGTTAATCCCACTGATCCCCTGACTAGCTAGTCCTTGACCCCAAGTGCACAACTATCGCTTGCTCTCACTAAAAAGTAAAGTTTTTGGAAGCAGTATGCTTAAGGCGGAGCAACGGATCACGGCGTGCATGTATTTTGCTTATGACTGGGGGAATTGGATGTCATACGAGCTTGCGTTTGTCCTTTAAATAGTAACTTCAAAAAATTCATTTTGAACTTCAACACCTAAAACCCCAAAAAAACCTAAAAATTCTTTCAAAACTAACAACTCGTCCCCCATCTCTTTTCCTTTCGAATTACCTCAAAAATTCTCATGAATCGTTAAAAACTGTGACCCAACTATGGTACTTTGTCGCTGTGACAAAAAAGGAGTTATTTTGGCCCAGGTTAACTTTTACTGACAGGAAACTACCAAATTTATCAATTTTATTGTTGTTTACTTTATTAAATTATCGTAATTTTTCCAACCACAGGAAACTGTTGCAACCAGTTCATGTCCACAAAATAGCAGCTTAACAAGAGAAGAGTTTTTATCCCTTTATAAAGAGCTGACCACGAGGCCTGAAGTTTACTTTCTGTTAGCAAGGTAGGGTCGTATTATCAGTCTCGTTTATGTCCAAGAGGTTTGCACTGCAATTGATAGAAAAATACTTGAATGGATTATTGTTCCAAAATATTGGCAAAATTGCGAATTTGGAAAGCTTGTTGTGTATACATGGTAAATGTTCGCTCTTGAAAGTTTTCTTTAATCGCCCTCTGTAATCAATATTTTTCCTCCTTTCAGATATGCTAGTAACAGTGATTATTTAACCACGGACGATTTGCTACTTTTCTTGGAGTCAGAGCAAGGGGTGAGTAAAATTTGTTAACAGACTTAAGAAAACAAGAAGCTGGTGTCAAAATATCTTCCCGCTTACTCGTTTCAAAAGTACATCCTATTTATTCAAGTCTGTCTTCCAGCAGTGGTGTTGATGATACAGGGGGAGGGAAAGAGAA
Source organism: Parazoanthus swiftii (assembly GCA_025403585.1). NCBI lineage: Eukaryota > Metazoa > Cnidaria > Anthozoa > Zoantharia > Parazoanthidae > Parazoanthus > Parazoanthus swiftii. Next base: position 14,309 of record JAOBYE010083672.1, read on the forward strand.
GGATTGATTGCCAATCCTTCCCCCGTTAAAATTCTTCCCAACGTTGAAAATGTTTCAAAAACCAGAATTCAGACTTAAGAAAACGTATTATTTCAATGAAATCTTTAACCTAAGTACCCGGCTGGCTCTTTTCCTATCATATAGATAAATGTAATTGCACTTGCATTTTGAGAAACATGTTAATCAAGTTCTTGTTTTATCTAGATGTCCAGAGTAGGTAAGGAGCATTGTTTGGAAGTTATCAACCGATGTGAACCCACGGAAGAAGGAAGGAAAAAAAAGTGTTTAGGAATTGATGGTGAGTATTGGTCGATACTCATATCAGTTAAACAAAATATATTCACATGTTAAATTTGAACCAACATATTCAACGGAATGCTTCCGTTCTCTATCCTGGGGATCCCAATCTATCTTCTCGTTCTAAACTGAACTCAGAGCTCATTGTGGAGACAATCCACCCTCCAGCCAACTTGTCAAAACTTGTTCACAAATACGACAGTCCTACGCTATCTTAAACCCTCTTGGGAAACAAGAAAATGTTCGACATATCGGGAGTTGGAAATAACCATTGATAGTAAATTACTGATAAACATTGGGAAGAAAACGAAATTTGGTTCGAGACAGTGAGTGATTCAAAATATCCGACTTCGAGGTAACGGGAAACTGCCACAATGCTGGAAATTCCAAAGTCAAAAATTTTCCAACAGATCATATCCTTGGACCCTCCCCCCTAAAGTGCAGGCCTTTGTCCCTCTTATCGAACTAATTACGAAAACCAGGGCGCCACCTCAGATTTTCCAAAATACAAGTTGTTATTCTTACAGTGATCATTGTTCTTTTCCACCACCAGGCTTCACACAATATTTATTAGAGCCCGACTGTGATATATTCGACCCCGATCATAAGACTGTGTGCCAGGACATGACGCTCCCTCTCTCACATTACTTTATTGCATCTTCACACAACACGTAAGTATGAGACAATTGACCGTACTAAAAAGATAAGTGGCGATTTGTACATTTTTACCCATAATTCTTAGCATATGAAAATCCTAAAAATGCTCGTAATACTTCAAACCAAGTATACACTACATTGTTACTATGAATATCGCAAAAGCATATGGCTTTCTCTATGCCTACTGGCTGTGTTAGGTTTGCAAGGTATTATGGAGAATGTAAAGTCACAAATTGACCTATTCGTCGGGTGTATTTTAAAAATGCGGGTTATAATCCGTGGCTTTGAAAGTACTCGATCATAAGGGTTTTTCTAAGATTGACACAAGGCCATCTCGTAGATATTAATCATTACGACAACGTATAAAGTGTTAGGTGTTCAGATTATATCCCGGAGACAAACAGACGAGCTCAAAATGTAGGGGGAGGATCTATGTACAAGCATATCTGTCGATGGGCTTATAGTTGGGGGGACTTTGTAAGTGCGTGGGGAGAGGGGGGCTGCAAACCACATCTTACGGTATTCACACGTGATATGGGACAGTTTCATCTTTTCGGAGGCAGCGTACCGGACTCTACGTGACACAGTACAAGACCTGACGTGACAAAGTAACCGACTTTCCGTGACAAGGTACCGACCCTACGTGACAAAGTACCAGACTCTACGTTACAAAGTAACCGATCCTACGTGGCAAAGTACCCTACTCCACGTGACAAAGTTCCCAACTCCACGTGACAAAGTACCTTACTCCACGTGACAAAGTTCCCTACTATACGTGACAAAGTACCCTACTCTACGGGACAGAGTACCCTACTCTACGTGACAAAGTACCCTACTC